>VDFB02050733.1:96539-179807 GCA_007258455.2 Sequoia sempervirens | reverse complement strand
ACCAAGACTCTTTTGACCTTGTTTTTATGAATGAAAACCTCAAGGTTTAAAACATGGTTATGAGATGGTTGTGATGGTAGGTCTTGCTTGGAGAAGGTGAGAAGATGTTTGGTGATGTGGCCTACCATAGCTTGAAACTGATCAATATCAATATTCTCAGGAACAGATGACTCACACGAGGCTTTCTCCAATATTTCCCTATGTGCAGGGGATAATATTAAGAGTTCTAAGATAGATATTTGTGTGGGGGTTTGCTTAAGCTAATCTAGAAGATTGTACTTTCTAGGATTAGATGTGGAAAAAGTAGGTTGTGTCCTAGATTGAGATGGGACTCCTTGAACAATTATTTTTCCACATCGTGTGGTGACTCCACATTTCATACTAGCTCCTTTGATGGTGACAACAATAACAATGCTATCGTAGGAGGCACCTACATTGGAATAGTTATGTTGCACGTTTGTGTAAGATCCTTAGCTTTTCTGTTGTTGTTTCCTTTGTTATGATCCAGCATAGGGTTCTTGTATATCTTAAGATCTTGATTACCAGCTGGTACCTCAATAGATATGATATCATTTTCTATGAGGTCTTGGATGATGTTCTTAACTTTCATGCAATTTGCTATTTTATGTCCTTTGATTTTGTGAAAGTCACATAGGTCACGCTCGTTGTACCAGGATGGTTTCTCTTATGGTTCTTGGTAGTTTTAAAAGTTGGGAAGTGTTATTAGATTTGACTTTACCAAATTCTTCATGATTGTTTTGATAGGTTCTGATAGTTGTGTGTACTTATGTTTGGGATAGTTGTTCCTATTAGCGATTTTCCTTTGTTGCATGTTGGTGTTATTGATATGATTATTCTGAGGAGGTGTTGTTTGTTGTACAATTGGTTGGATGTTAGCAAATTGATTGTTATTAGGTCTAGGAGCACTTAGTATGACCTTACAATCTACCACACCATCATTTGTTATGTTTTTGTTCTTTTCCCAGACATGAAGTTTCTCATTTGAACTAGTTGAAGGATGGTTGTCTGTGTAAGCTTGAGTATTTTCTTGTGAGATTAGAGCTCTTTTGATGTTAAGGGATCTAGGGACAAGTTCGTCATATGAGGTGATGCACTGCATTTTCAAGTGGAAAGATAGATCTGGATTGAGATTGGCTATGATGATTCCCACTTGTTGTTCATCGAGAAGAGGCCACTTGCTTTTACTAGCTCTTTGTCTCCAACATTGTAAGAAACTGGTGAAAGTTTCCCCTTTTTTTTGTCTAAGAGTATATAGTTCCTCTAGACTGACGTCCATGTCAAGATTGAAGGAGAAGTGCTTGATGAATTTATCAGTGGTTTCTTGGAAAGTTTTGATGCCAAGAGGTAGATGAGAAAACCAATCCATAACATGACCTGTTAAACTTTGAGGAAAGAGGCACATTAGATATGAATCATTATAAGCCACCTCCATGCACATGATGTTAAATTCTTTGATATGGTCCACAAGAATTCCTCTCCCTTTATATTTATCGAATTTGGGGATTTCAAAACCAGGAGGGAATGGTACCATTGCAATGTTTTGATCGAATGGATATGGACACAAGTTCTATGGATGGGGCTTTTTTGACTTTCCCATTTGAAGGTATTGTATTTCTTGTGATAGTACCTTGAATTGTGATGCTAGATCATCTTGTGGATTTGGTGGAGGAACATATGGTGGGATGATGGATGAGTTGAATGTTTGATTTTCATATGAGAAGGTGTTGTATGGGGTGTATGGTGGTGTAATATTTTGTGAAGGTGATTGCGGTATTTATGTATATGTTCCTAACATTTTTGGATTGACGATGTTCTGTTGAGGATTATAATAGGAACCTTTAGTTGTTGTTGAGCATACTATTGAACCAGTAAGGCTTGCTATTGAGCTTGTTGTTGGGCCTACTATTGTTGTTGTGCTACTAAGGCTCCTTGATGGGCTTGATATTGTTGTTGTGTTGCTTGTTGCATTGCTAAGGCTGCTTCTTCTTCTTCTTGTTGTTGTGCTAAGGCTTCTTGTTGAGCTTGATTTTTTTTTGCTAAGGTCGCTTGTTGATCTTGATGTTGTTGTTGTTGTGCTAAGGTTGCTTGTTGTGTTGATGCTTGTTTTTGTTGTTGTTGTTGTGCTAAAGCTACTTGTTGAGCTTGATTTTGTTTTTGTGCTAAGGTTGCTTGTTGTGTTGTTGCTTGTTGTTATTGTTTTGCTAAGGTTGCTTGTTGATAAGCTCGTTTTGCTTGCTATAAGGCTAAGGTGTGTGCTTGTAATGTGGGATCAGGTGCTTGTTGAGACATCTATAGAGGATTATGGATATTGATGTTTGGAGTGGGTAATGGATTGGTGATGAAGTGTTGGGGATTCCTTTGGTTTAACATTCCTTGTAAGATTGTAGAATGAGGCAGAGGAATGTATGTTTGAGATCCTGTTTGATTTGATATAGTAAAGGGGACTATGGGAAAAGATGAGGATGGTGCCATTAGATTATGTGATGGAAATGACACACTAGGACCTTGAGTCCACTGGTTGAAAATATTTCCTTGTCCCATGTTTTGAAGATTTTTTTTTGTGTTAGTGATGTATTACCTTTGTTGACAAGATTAGTTACCAAGGGATTTCTTTTAGATGGGTTGATAATGGATGGTATTGACGTATTTTGTGAAACTAATGGTATGGATGAACCCATTGGAGAGTTGGGTAAGGATTTCCCTATTTGCTTCAATGGTTGACTTTGTGGTATGGTATTGGTATTCCCTTGCGTGCTATTTTGAGATACCTAATCTATACTGCTTTGTGTGATAGTAGGAACACTTGTGGTACTCATTGATGCAGATGAAGAAGGATTCCCTCAATATCTTGAAGTCATGGTTGAGTAATGAAGATCAAGAGGTGTGTATATTTTTTTAGGATCTTCAAGAATGGGAGGAGCACCAAAGCTAGGTGTCCAAGTGGTTGTGTTAGATAGAGGATTAGTTTCAAGTGTTCCCACAAGTGTACTATTTTTAAATGAAATAGCAAGTATGAAGTTGTTAGCAAGGCTGGTTGCAATATTGGGAATGTAGGTTTGATTTAACCCTACCAATGGAGTTGTGAAACCTTGTGTTAAATACTATGCCACAAACATCAGAGAGATAGGAGCTACATTTTCAAAGGCTTGATGTTCCATAATTTCCTCCCTAGTGAGTTCAAATGGGTTGTTTGTGATATCTTCTTTCTCATATGGTCCTAATAGGGATGGAGGCTATTGTGATGGTGTAACTTGACTTCTCAGATCAAATTCTAAAGGATTTTGATCACTTGAGGTGAATGCAACTTTGGCTTTCTCCATGATTCTCTTGTGTTGGGATCTCTAGAGCCTTGACCATAAATTTTGTGTCACCTATGGGAGAGTTATGTTGAGTTTTTTGATGTTTAAACTCTCTAGTTGACTCAAATATAGGTAAAAGAGACACTCTAAGTATTTTGGGAGTAATGATGATAATGGGGGATGTAAAGATGGGTGATGTGGAGAGTGATATTTGCAAATGTTTTGGAACAAAACGTTTGACTTTCTCTTGATGTTTTGATGTTAGGATAAAGGATGTTTATGAACTTGTAAATCTTTAGGGTAGACTCATGACCTTCAAGATGAACAAGTTCAAAGATGATAACTAACTTTTCTAAATGCAAGGAAAAGGATGCATTTCACATAAAAAATAGGCAAGTTAGAGGGTTGGTTTGATTTGATGTTTAAGTCACTAAGTGTTGGTGTACTCAAAATTTTGCAAAGTTGTATGAAGTGAAAGATGAATTTTGATGAAGGGGTGAGTGAGATGTTTGACCCAATGTTGACTTTAAAGTGACCCTTTCTTTTGACAAGACAAAGGTAGTGATAATGATGTTATACCTCTAAAATGTTCAAATCCTAAAGAACCAATGTTGATTTAGATGAGAGGATGGATGGGGATGTTTAGACCTATTCAGATCCTCCTAGCTTGAGCATAAAAGTTTCTTGACAAGCAGTAGTGATTGCAATAAATTAATGAGCCCACTTCCTACTAAACTGTGAACTACGATACTTATGTTTGCAATGACAGAATGTAGATCTTCCCTTATGGATTTTGATTGTTCGATGGATCATTTAGAGGAGTTCAACATTGTGAATAATACTAGGATTTTGACTCCAAAAGAATGCATATAGTTTTGGACTATTTCTTGAAACATGTCTATAGAAGTTTGCTACCAACTTGTCTCTATTCTTGTGAATTTTTAAAAGATGTTTCTTGAGATATTTTGGACTAAGATGCCTAAGTCTAAAATGATGACCTGTAGACTTTTTTTTAGGGATCCTGAATTTATGTGAGATCATGTAGAAGCAGTTCAAGTTTATGGAAGAAAGAAAGATATTTATTTCCATGCAGGTGGTGGTAATGTGGGCCTTCCATCCTCAATATTAGCTTGTTCCTCTTCTTCATCTAAAATGGTTGTTGTGTTTCTCCACTATGTATTTGCTTCTTTGGTTTAAAAAGTGAAGCTTCTCAAACTGCTAATGAGATCGGTTTGTTCTTCATTCATGAGTTCAAATTTTGGTTGAATTATAGCACCTGGAAGATTAGGTTCAATGGGAGCAATTGGTCTCCAAATAGTCATGTGGGGTTCATTTTTCAATTTATCTTGCTTAAGTGAATTGATTTTACAAACACTTGTCTTGATTATGTTTTCAAACTAAATGTTTATGTCAAAAAAATCATAATTTTCCCAATGTCCATTTCATGAAAATTATGAGATTAGAGCCATAATTTCCTTTGTTGTCTTTGGGAAATATGAATTTGAGATTAATGTCAAGATATTTAGAAATCACTAAGGATAAATCCTTAGGAAAAGCAGTAATATCTAGGCTAACTCAAGAGGTTCATATTTAAGCCAAAGTGTTTGAAATTTTGAGGAAGATAGTGAATGTTTTTTTTGCATCATTTTGGAACCAAGCAATGGCTATATTTGTTGAATTCCCACCTCAAATTTCTCCAAACACTAAACAATGTGAATAGTTAGAGATTTGGTGACACTAGCTCCCCTCCATGGCACACACTTCTCGAGACCACCAAATATCAAAATCCTTAAAATCCATAGATCAAAATTATTTTTTCTATTTCTACAATTGAATAGTATAAATATGGGGTGGCTTCAGAATGATCATTCTTGCACCAACAAATATTAAGGATTTTTGGCTTCTAAACAAGGGTTCATAATAAGGGCTTCCATTTTAGGGTGTGCAATGATAAACTTCATCAAGACATCTCCCAACCCTTAGAACAAGAGACTTATGCATCATAAATATACTAGGAAAGAGCTATCATGTACCACTTCCCATTGATCACAATTTTCATTGCAACCACACATTTATATCGCGGTCTGGAAGAGCTTGATGTTAGCTCATTACCACTTGGATTGTTCCCTTGGGGTGTGTACTTTTTCCCCACCAAGGAAGGCCCTCTAGAGGTAAAAAATAGTGAGGAAGTACATCTATAGTTTGATCATCTTCATTTGTATGAACAAAGAGAGAACACACACTATGCCTTTTTCTCACACTCGCAAGGGGGGTTCAGTTTTAATCCAATTTGAAAGATGTAGGTGATTTTTCAAAGTGTTAAAGAATGTTTCTATTTCTCAAGGTCACCAAATGGAATGAGAGAATTGCATACACATCCATTAACAATGTTGAAAATCACAAAACATAGCAATTGTAAATTTTAAACCCTCAAAGCAGTGATGAGTTTTTTTTAAGCACCAATTGAAACATGAAGCTGCCTTGTTTAGTTTTAAACCCAAAAAAAATGATGAGATAAGGGTTCAATTTTAATCCTGTTTGAGCGTTCTTTTTAAACCCAATGGAAATTTAGTGTGTGTCCTAAAGGAAAAATTTGAAAGCATAACAGTTGGGTTATAATTGCCCCAAAGTGTCAAATGCTTGTTGCAATCACATAATTTTAAGATAAGGAAAGGATTTTTTCACTTGAGCTCCATATCTTTCAACCTACAAAACCCTGTTAGTCTAACAACTAGAACACAGTCAGAGGTGCATCGGTGATCAAATAAATCAAGGAAATTAAAGCACATGTCATAAAAAAAATTGTAAAGTTTATTACCCTAGTTGGGAATCGTTGAACATGATAGTATCATAGTTTGAAGTCTGGGCATCGCTATGGTGAAAATGAGCATCACTCTACAAAAGAAACATAGAGCACTATAGCATCAGGATTTGGTCTAGTGTCGATGCTTATAGTAGCGCCGTGTTTTGAAATTTGGGGGTTTCGATCTGATGAAGTTGGGTGTCACCATTTGAAAATTTTTAATACCTCTATATTAAATCGACATCATCAAATTTAAATTGGCAGTAGTGCATTTAATCAGCGTTGATGTTTCAAATTGCAACAGTGTCACTATATGGCGATGCTCTTCAAAGTGTGTCACTATTTGTAGTTTGGGCATCATTGTATCCTACAAAACAACAAACAAACAAAATTCGAGCTAAAAATTGGTTAAATTAATGGTTTTCCCTCCTTGTAGCACCAAAATGTGAGATGAGGAAATGTCGGGGTGGGTCGATTACGCTTGATCCATGATGAATTGAAGCATAATTTACCCAAATAAACCTACATCTACCAAACAAGATCATTCAAATTGAAAAGGTTAAACTAATAATTTGTACAAACTAAAAGTTACAAACTATAAAATAGCTAAATTCCTACTCTAATCCATTTGAAACTTATCATGTTTTGGAATTGGTGTCGTGTTGATGTGAAACGAAAACCCTTTCCCAATCTCGTGATTAGTCAGCTTGTTTCAATCAATTCTATGGAACAGAAGTGATGAAACCATTGTGATAAATGGATGAAACCCTAGTTTATGCTAAATTAAACATGATGCAAGGTATGTTAACATGATTTTATGCTAAAAATAAATTAATTATGCAATTTCTAAGCTAATCTAAGCTAATTCTAAGCTAAAAGATAGACACCCTAATTTATGCACAAACTAAGATGGATGCATGGAAGCCATTAATGGATGCTCTAAGATATTATGCAATTAAAATTAACTAAAATAAGATTAAAACGAGTGAAATATGAGTGTGAGTGCATATGAATTCAACAACATGAGTTTTCTTTGAAAAAGATGGATGAGATTCAACAGCATAAGTTTTCTTTGAAAAAGATGGATCCATTTGTCTCCAAATAGTGACCTATTTATAGGAAAGTAAATGAGGAATGAAGGGTTGAGATCAAAAAGATTAATCAACGGTCAAAGATGAAGGAGATGAGAGGCATGGATCATGGATTCTCATCAACGAATGAGAATGTATGATGGGATTTAATCAAGGGTTCATATTTACTTCAAAAAAAACACACTTTTGACCTATACACACAAGTCAAAGGTGACTTGTTCAAAAGGTTAAAGGTTAAAACTTGCATAAGAATCCAAGTGAAAATATCCCTTTTTCAAATTATGGAGGAATAATAATATTCTTTGGAATATTCATTTGGGTGAGGATAAAAGGAATTTTTGCAAATTAAAATAAATTCTTAATTGTCTAAAAAGGGGATAAGGAATATTCCATGGGAATATTCCCCTTTTTAGGGGAAAATTATTTTAATTGTTAATTAAACAAGGTTTAATCATACAATTAGGGGATTTGGAGGAATAAAGTGATATTTATTAAATAATTTAATAAATGGGGGGTTAGAAAGAGATGAAATGATATTTAATTAAATAACTTAGGGTTATTTAATTAAATAAGATGACTTAGGGAATTAAATTAATTTTTTTGATTTATTTAATTTAATAGGATGCAATGTTAGCGTGAAGGGGGATGAATTAACCTAATTTTGATGAATTATGTTAATGGAAAAAAATGATGCAATTAATTAAATTAGCTAGGCTAATTTAATCAATTAATCGAAAGGATGATGGGTTTAAAGAGGAAATGATGTTAGTAAATTTGTTTTGAGTGTATGATATCATTTAGGAAATTTTTCAATGTCTACACTATCCCATCCATCATCAACTCACAACAAAACAATCCCTTGGTCACGAATCCTGTCAACCAAGGTAATACCTTGACCACATCTCAAAAACAAGGGAATTTCCAAAGCATCGGTCAAGGAAATCCTTTCAATCAGTGGACTCAAGGTCCTAATATACCCTTAACATCACAAAACTTAATGGTACCACCCTCATCTTTACCATTTTTCCCCCAAGTCATGCAAAATTAAATGAGACCTCAAACTTACATTCCTCCACCTCAATCCACTATCTTACAAGGAATGCTAAACCAAGGGAATCCACAACCTCTCATCAACAATCTACTACCCACTCAAAACATTAACACCAAAAATCCATCATAGATGTCCCAACAACCAACTGCTCCTACATTACAAGCACATTCCTTAGCTTTACATCACACCCAACAAGCTTATCAACAAGTCATCCAACAACAACAACAAGCAGCCCTAGCAGCACGACAACAACAACAAGAAACCCTAGTAGCACAGCAACAAGAAACCTTAGTAGCACAAAAACAAGTAGCCTTAGTAGTACAGCAATAAGCAGCCTTAGAACCACAAAAAAGCAACCTTAGTACACCAACAACATCAATTCCATCAAGCAATCTTACTAGCACAACAACAACACTAGGCCCATCAGAAAGCCCTAGTGCCACAACAACAAAAGGAAGCCCAACATGCAACCCTTGTGGAACAACAACAACAAGCCTTACTAGCTCAACAACATACCCAGCAATGACAACAACACCAAGTTCCTACTATAATCCTCAATAAAACATCATCAATACAAATGCATTAGGAACATATACATCAACACTTCAATTGCCTTCACAAAATTTGACACCATACACCCCGTACAACACTTTATCATATTAGAATCCCACATACAACTCATCCAACATCCCAACATATGTTCCTCCACCAAGCCTGCAATATGATCTAGCATCACAACTTAAGGTTTTGTCACAAGAAATGTAGGACCTTTGTACAATGAAAATGATCTTTGTGACTTTCACAAAATCAAAGGACACAAAATGATAAACTGCATGCGACTCAAAAACATTATCCAAGACCTTATAGAGAGTGACACCATATCCATTGAGGTACCAATTGGTAATCAAGACCTTAAGATATACAAGACCCCCATGCCAAATCATAGCAAAGGAAAAAACAATGAGAAAGCAAAAGATTATACAAATGTACAACATACCTATTCCAATGTGGTTACTTTTTGTGATAGCGCCATTATTGTTTTCACTATCAAAGGGCCTAGTGTAAAATGTAGAGTCACCACAATACGTAGAAAATTCACCATCCAAGGAGTCCCATCTCAATCTAGGGCACTCCCTACTTAGCCAACAACAAGCACTAGCAAGTACAATCTCTTAGACAAGCTTAAGAAGAACCCCACATAGATATCAATCTTGGAACTATTAAGGCTATCCCACATGCATAGGGAGATCTTAGAGGAAGCTATGTCTGCATCATCTATTCTCAAGGATATAGATACCAAACAATTTCAAGAAATGATAGGGCATATCACTAATCATCTTCTCACCTTCTCAGAACAAGACCTACCATCACAACCATCCCATAACCACACTTTACACCTTGAGGTTATCATTCGTCAGAACAAGGTCAAAAGAGTCTTAGTAGATGGAGGTGTTGGTCTAAACATTTGCACTCTTCAATTGATTAGGAACCTAGGCTATTCAAAAGATACCATTGAAAAGGAAAAGAGTACCACCATCAGAGTATATGATGACCAAGAATGGGTATCAGAAGGCATCATTGCACTACTCATCCAAGTGGGCCCCCTAATTGTAGAAACTACATGCCAAGTGTTGGACCTTGATCTTCCCTACAACATTCTGGTTGGTTGACCTTGGATCCATGCCCTAAAATTTGTAGCTTCAACCTACCATTAGTGTGTAAAATTTCCTTTTGAGGGTAGAGAAGTTACCATTCATGGAGATCCTAAGCCTTTTTACCACTACAAGAATCTTTGGGCCATGTTTTATAAGATCCCCCAAATACCCAAAAATGATGAAGGGCCTACACCTTCTACCTCATTTGTTGACCCATCATCCCTTGCGTCTACCTCAGAAACAAAAGCACTCATTGTACAGTGTTGAGAATTGTGACTCAAATTTACTGGCTTGATCAACTTCTTTGAGCAGTTGTGTTTTCCTCCTTCATCAGCTTGAGTTAAGTTGCTAGTTTTCAAGTTTTTCTAACTGAAGTCATGGGTTTCTAAAGTTTCATAACCTCTCGACTTAGTGACTATGAAGTGAAATTTAATCCCTTTTTTGTTAGTGTCACGGGTTTTGCGAACTTCGCAACCTCCAACTTGAGGTTTGGAAGTTCGAGTTTTGAGCAATAGAGCGATCCCTTTGTTTTCGACATGTCAAGGGTTTTGGGAACCTCACAAGCTTCGACATCCGGTTCGGAAGTTTGTTTTTTGGGTGAAAGGGTGATCCTTATGTTGTCGAAAAGTCGCAACAATTGGGAACTTCACAACCTTCGACATGAGGTTTTGAAGTTAGGTTTTTTAGTGATATAGTGACTTGGAGACTGACGAATGTGGGACCTGATAGGTGGCAATGATGTAGAGGACAAATGGCATGAGGGCCTGTGTGCTCGGTGAACATCGATGAGATGGTAATGAATGTCTCTTCAACTGGGTGGCATGGTGCTAGGTGGATAACCCTAAGTTTGACACTAGAGGTTTGTTCAATCGCTTATTTGATGGCTATAAATTATTGATGATGGCATGTGGCTCAAGGTGTAACACTAAAGGGGTGTGGCAGTTGAATAGCCAAAGTGAGATAGAGAAAGACAATCTCAGAGTGGTGATTACCAGGTGTGTGATGGACAAGAGGTTGGGTGGAGGCTAAGGTTACCAAATGCATGCAAGCTGAGAGGTTGGGTGTAGGCTGAAAGGCTAGGTTGCCAGGCTATCTGAGAGGCGAGGAAGCTAAGAGAGAGATGAATCTTGTAGAAGGTGAAGGCTGAGTGGCTACACGACAGAGAGGATGAGAGACCAGTGGTCAAGCCATGAGGATGTGTAGATGAATGGATGTCTCTCGCTGAAAGAGGTGGTTGTGATGGGTTATGCTACCGAATATTCTTTAGAATGAAACAAAATGTAAACTCTGTAAAGGTTGTGAGCTTGATATTGTATTGTAACTGTATTTTGTTGTTGAATAATATAATGGAAATCTGAGCTTTTCGAATGTGGGTTATTTACCTGAAAGGGTTTTCCCCATGTATATCTATGTGTTCATGTCTTGTGTTTCATCTTTCATGGTTGTTGGTTCTGTTTGTTCAATCTATTAGTGGTGTTCTTGAAACTAGTTAAGCATGAGTTTCTCTCAAAGGGATTAATGTGGGAAATGAACTATGTCTAATTTTGCTTTATGGAATAGTAGTACATGTCTTCTAATAAAGGAACTACTGATCTTGGATGCTTCTTTATGAGATGCCCGACCTTATTTTCCCTACAAGTGGTATCAAAGCCTTCTTCTGGGCTGTGTTTCTTCCTAGTGTGTTGCTGGTTTTGGGTATTCCTTCTGTGAAGATTTCTTAGTCTATTAGGCTTGAGGAAATCTGGGGGAATCGACTGATGTTTTCATCCTTTGGTGAGTGTAAGTTCTTGATTTTTTGTTTAAGTTTATGAGACAACACGTAACATGGAAGATGGTGAAGATGGAGAAATTGGAACTAGTCATACTAGAATGTTGTGATCTGAGGTTCCTAGTTGGTAGCAGTATAACCCTAATGCATGGGGTGGAATATTTTTGCTTCTGGCTATGTTGCAGCAAATATTTCATATTGGGTGTCTGTCTAAGAGGCTCCATGATGATATGGAGAAGCTTGGGTTGTTTTTCAATCCTGGAGTAATGTACTTATGTTGGGTGTTTTTCTTGGTATTGGAAGGCACAGTCTTATGGTACCATGATTGCAAGTAGGCTATGGAGTTGATCATTGGATGGTTTGGAAGCTACTGAAATAGCTTGTCTCTCTTGAATGCATGTGCATGTTGGTGGTTTTAGAGTTGGCTTGAAATGGGCCTAGAGTTCCTGAACTATTGTTTCCTTTTAAGGATGGTTTGTACTTGCATGGCTCTGTGGTTTTGCAGGTTTTACATGGTCAAGAAAAACTTGTGGTTATGTGGAGCTTTTGTTAAGCTATTTTCTAGACCCTGGCTTTTGGGGTGTGACTAGATGAGATAGTTGTAGTTCGGCATGATTTGAGGAGGTGAGATGCTTTCTCTGCATGGGAGTGTTGGTACATGTTATGTCACTCAGCATTCTTGTGGTGTTGCTTATTGGGTTCCTATACTATGGTGCTCAAGTTGTGGACATGATTGGAAAATTAGATCTGAGCTTGATCTAGTGTTTGATTCAAGTTGTCTACATGGTTATTCTCTTCGAGATCTCATGTTTAGTATTTTCCATTGTGATGATGGGGTTGCATGTTTCCTTTTGAATGGATCTATGGGTTGTGCAATGTTGTGGGATGTCTTTACCTACATGTTTTTTGTGGGACAGCTCGGAAGTGGACTGTCTATATTCACGAGATCTGATTCTATGTTGGTGCAGACTTGTTAGCTAGCCTTGTCTGTGGTCACTTGTGCATTGGTGTAGTTGCTTTGAGATGAAAGGATGGATGGTGATGAGTACCTAGATAGTCGGTTATGGGGACTTGTAGCATGTGTATCATGATGTCATGAAAATCTTGATATGCGCTTTGGCATAAGCTTTTGACAGTGATGGTTATTTCTGCTTGATTTTGGAGATCTTGGCACCACTTGGTATTGTTGTCAGAAAGACATGTTGCTTTGTGGACCTGAAGTATTTCTAGTTTAGTAGATGTTTGGTCATGATGCTTGGAAAGCTCGGCATCACGATTCAGTGGGAGCTTTATCAATGACTGTGGATTCATCACTATATGGTGAATGATCTTCTTTAGTGTTGTAGATGTTACTAGGAGGAGCTCTTAGATCCTATTGTTGCATAAGGGTTGTTTCTCATTTTCATGGACTCTATTTGAAGATGTGCAACATCTTGTAGCCATGGAGGATTCTTGGAATCTTTGGTTGAGGTGTTGGTGGTGCTTGACAGGTGATGTTGGTTTAGAGTTTGTTGTGTTTCATTTCATGGTATACTCTTGATTGCACATTAGAGTTTTGTCATGATGCATTGCTCTTGAGACCATGGTATGTTCACCTAGAGCATGGGATCTCCTAAGGGGGATGGTAAGATCATGATTTCATGATAAGTTCCTAGTTCAGATGATTGGAGCTTTGATAATGGTCTGGTAATTCTTTGTGTATTGGGTACATTGGTCATATGCTTGAGAACTTCATGATAGTGCAGTGATGCATTTGGATTTTAGCATGAGATGATCGGTTGTAGGTACTCATGGATACATGGAGAATAAGGTGAGGCTGTAATTTCTCTTGAAATGAGAAAGGTGTGTTGATGGTTACTCTTGGTGAGATTTTAGCAGAAAGTTTGAAGAGCCTTCACCTTGGTTGGACGTGAGTTCAATAGAGATAAATGAGGAGATTGCTCTTGGAGAATCCATGATGGCTTGCATATCTTGGAGGAGAATTCTCATTCCCTACTCTTGGTCTACTCGACAGTGAAGTCCACTTGAGAGGTATTTCCCATTGTTTCTCTCAAGTGTTTTATGCTTTCTTTTATGGATATGGATCTTGAGCTATGGTTATTTAGTTCTGAAAGATTCATTGTGAGAGATGGATAGCATGGTTATCTCCATATGCATTGTGATTACATTCATTGATGTTGATTTTAGGAGATGCATTGGGAATATTTCCTAAAATGGGAAATGAAATAGTTTGATCTTCTTAAAGAAGCTTACATCCATATAATTACATGAAATATATGTTGTGTTTCATCTTGGTGATTGAATGGTTGGATGTTGTTAAGGATTTTATTTTGGGGTGTTGTGAAGGAGATCATACTTGACATAGATGGAATTTGGAGGTGTATGTAGAAGGATTTTCTATAGGTATATGATGTGCAAACTTTTCTCTCTGTGGTCTTGGTTATGGAGACTTGTGGTGAGGGTTGTACAGGTTGTGCATATCATTGTGGATGGTTCCTTAAAACTACATGTTTACACTCTCTATGTGATGTTATTGATAGACTCATTATTCCTTGATCTTTTCAAATTTGGCATTACCCATGCAGTGGGAGTTCCTAGATGTCTTTGGTCTTCTTCAACTGGTAGGAACTTGGAGCTTGTATTGGTTGTTCATGAGTTAGCTATGTAAATGGCATGAGTTTTTTGATGTGGATACCTTGGAGGTATGCACAATTGGATGGATTACCACTTGTTGTATGTTTTATTTTCAATCATGTGGGTTGATCAATTGGATGGGAGTAGTCAGTTTTCTAGTTGTTGTTCTAGCTAATGTTCTATCTTGTTTCTAGAGAATCACTTCACAGTTATGTTTATGTTGATTTTTTTGAAGTTGATATTTCTTATGTATAAGCTTGTGAGCATAGTGGAGTGGTGGCAGTGTTGATCCCTTTTAGTCTAGTGGATCTAATGCTTGTGTTCTTGAGACTAGTGAATATACGCCTTAGATCATTCCTTTTTCCTATGGTGGATGGCTGTAACTATTTCCTGAGTTGGTGGACATCTTGGATGTTGTTGTAGATTTCTTGGTCAAAGTGCATAAGCATTGTTTAAGATTCATGAGTTTGCTTTGGAAGGAGCCAGTAAGTTCATCAAGTGGGAGAATGTTGAGAATTATGACTCAAATTTACTGGCTTGATCGACTTCTTTGAGCAGTTGTGTTTTCCTCCTTCATCGGACTAAGTTAAGTTGTTGGTTTTCAAGTTTTTCTAATTGAAGTCGTGGGGTTCTAAAGTTTCATAACCTCTTGACTTAGCAACTATGAAGTGAAGGTTAATCCATTTGTTTTCAACATGTCGCAGGTTTTGCGAACTTCACAACCTTCAACTTGAGGTTTGAAAGTTTGGGTTTTGAGCAACAAAGCGATCCCTTTATTGTTGGCATGTCACAGGTTCTGGGAACTTCACAACCTTTGACATGAGGTTTAGAAGTTTAAGTTTTGGGAAACAAGGAAATCCCTATGTTGTTGGCAAGTCGTAGGTTATGGGAACTTCACAACCTCTGACATGAGGTTTTGAAGTTTAGTTTTTCAGTGATATAGTGACTTGGAGGCTGACAAATGTGGGACCCAATAGGATGGTGGATCATGATCGAAGGCTGATAGCTAGAAATGATGTGGAGGATAGATGGCATGTGGTCCTATGTGCTTGGTGAACATTGGTGAGATGGTAATTAATGTCTCTTTGACTGGGCGGCATGGTGTTAGGTGGATAACCCTAAGTTTGACACTAGAGATTTGTTCAACTACTTATCCAATGGCCAGAAATGCTAGATGATGGCATGTGGTTCGAGGTGTAACCCTAAAGGGGGGTGTTAGTTGAACAGTCAAAGTGATAGATATTTAGAAAATCTCAGAGTGCCAATTACCAAGTGTGTGTTGGCTGAGAAGCTGGGTGCAGGTCACGGTTACCAGGTGCATGCAGGGTGAGAGGCTAGGTGCAGGCCAAGAGGCTAGGTTGTCAAGTTGGTTGAGAGGTGAGGAAGCCGAGAGAGAGATGAATCTTGTAGAAGGTGAAGGCTGAGTGGCTACATGATAGATAGGGTGAGAGGCCAGTGGTCGAGTCATGAGGCTATGTAACCAAATGAGATGTCTCTTGCTAAGAGAGGTGGTCGTGATGGGTTTTGCTATCAAATATTCTCCAGAATGAAACAAAATGTGAACTCTGTAAAGGTTGTGATCATGATATTGTATTGTAACTGTATTTTGTTGTTGAATAATACAATGATGATCTAGGCTTTTGGAGTGTGGGTTTTTTACCTGAAAGGGTTTTCTCCATGTATATTTGTGTGATGTCTTTTGTTTCATCTTTTATGGTTTTTGGTTTTGTTTGCTAAATTTGTTAATGGTGTTGTTGAGACTAATTAAGCATGAGTTTCTCTCAAAGGAATTAAGGTGGGAAATGAACTATCTTATTCCTCTTTATGGCATAGTAGTACGTGTCTTCTACCAAAGGCACTACTAATCTCGGAAGTTTCTTTTTGATATTTCCAACCTTATTCTCCCTACATACAGAGCATACTAAAAAAAAAGAAGCAATGATCCAGGATGATGGTTGTGGAAATTATAAGCTAACGAAGGATACTTTTGTATTAGGAGAGCTGCATCTTTCTCCCAAAACTCATGGGAAGCCCACACCTAGCAACAACATCCTTGAGACTATCAAAATGGGAGCTACTACCTTCACCAAATAGGGTGACTTGAACAAAGAAGATGTCAACGAAAAGGATATCTCTAAACTACTCTATCAAGATGAACAACTCATCCCTATTCTTCCTATGGAAGATGACAATAAAGGCCTACAACTAATGAAGGGAATGGGGTATACCAAGAATGAGAAACTAGGACAAAACAATAATGATTTTCTAGAACTTATCGTTCCTGAGAAATATCCAAAGAATCTTGTCCTAGGTTGTACTACTAGCAAGATTACCCTTATTCAAAAAGGTACTTCCGCTAAATGGGTTGAGGCTTCCTCTTGGTTACCAACATCGTGTGATACTACCCTAGATGACTTCCCCCTTGATGTTACTGAACTATTTGAGAATAACTCCCTCTTCATGATATCTACATCAACCTTCATCCCAAGCAATTGACCAAATTAAATATGCCTAGTATACCCACAACTCATTAACTTGGACCAACAAGGACCACTGATTCTAGATTTATTCGAAAATGATGAAGCAATCTTAGAATTCATGGGACTTCATGACAACTTACCATGGGTAGATCACAAAGGTGGTTTTAACATAGAGCTCGACACAAGGGCATACTATGGAGAGACGATTGAATCCTTCAGTCACAAAATTGATGGCATGCAACTAACTTGCAGATATTTGAGTGAAAATCACACTATGGCACTTTTTGATCCTAAAATAGTAAAAAGAAAGGACGTATCCAAGGGTAAAAACCTCTCTAAGGCACCCAAAGATGAGGGATTCAATCTCCCCCTTAGTGTGATGCATCCATAAAAGTCAAAATTTTAGCAGAAAAGGGCACTCTGGTCAACATAGGAACAAAAGGAAGCACCAAATATCACTTTCTATATCGAATCCCTATTGGATGAAGAACATAAGAACCTAACATAATTCATAAAAGAGTGAAGAGCTAAATTTGCATGGTCATACATAGATATGATATGGCTTGATCCAAAATTGGTTGGGCATCATCTAGTAGTCTATCCTAAATCCAAACCAGTAAAGAAAAATTTAGGGAAGATGCATCCTCAAATAGCACTCTTGGTCAAACTTGAGTTACAAAGCTTCTTGATGTTGGGTTCAACTGACCCATAGATTATCTTGAGTGGGTTTCAAACCTGGTACCATTCTCCAAACCCAATGGGGGCATCAGAATATGCACTAATTTCAAAAACTTGAACAAAGAATGCCTGAAGGATGATTTCCCTCTTCCAAACATTGACATTGTTTATGGGTGTTTTTGTACTTCTCAACACAAGCAGCACACAAGTGCACTACCTCTCTTGAAAGGTAGAAATTTGCAAACAAGTTTCAAATTACTACCCCAAGGTCTCTCAGGTGTTAGATCATGACTTGCAAAAAGAGCTCAATTGATTGATGTGATTTAATAGTAATCACAAAGGGAATTTATGGTTCACTAAGTTTGGAAGGAATTGGATCTTCAAATGGAGTTTGTGAAATTTTGAAATGAGGTGTAGTTGCTACAAGTTCAAAACAGTAGCCTAAAACTCCATGTTTAACATCAAACTTGGCTTTACAATGATGTTGGAACATTACCTTAACTTCAATCTCAAAGAAAATTCAAAAGGGGAAAGGGGTAGAAGAGTTCCTAGACCTGTATCTAATGTTGAATAGTGACAATGGAGGGTGCTACAGTGGATAGCCATCCTAAAACCAAGTTCCACTTAACCAAAATAACTTATAGTCTCATGAAACTAGTGCTATCTTCTAAGGTCTGCAGATTTTCAGCTATCCATTCACCATGAAGCATGAACAATAGATGAATTTTAAATGCAACAACAAATTAATGTTCAAACTAGCTTTACATTGCTATTCATCATCAATAAACAACAAAAATCATGAGCATGAAAGGCATCAACACTATAACATTCTTCACTATCAATGTGTAGCATGAAATAAAAACTAAAAGCAACTTGAAATACTTATAACAACAAAACTTAATTCTAATTTTGAGAAGATGAATCATGCAAAATGTGGAGAAACACAAGAATCCACCAAAACAATGTAATTCTCATTAAAATTTCTGCAACATGTCTTTACAAAACAACTCAACCCTCTCTTGAAAATGAGAGGAGATCCCTATTTATAGTTTTCCAAAAGTTAAATAAATGTCCAGTATTTACTTTCATTGTGTGGTCAAGATTCATTTTACATTAGGGTTTCACCTAACCCCAAAATATAACATTATAAAAATACATTTTGTCTCATTCCTATTTTGTCCTCTAGTGGCTCTAACACTAGCATTTTTTTCTTCTAGTGACTGCCTCCTTTTTGCAGCTATACTATTAGAAAATCCTCATCAATGAATGGCTTCCCTACATTCTTCTGAAGGGTGTCATACTAAAAAAAAATTCTAATCAAAGCTTGGAGCTTATCCCACTCCATGATGTAAAATTGGAGGATCTGAAAGGTTAGCCTTTTGAATCTCCTGGCGATTTTCTCCCAATACTTGGTGCATTTGGGCGTGGCCTTGATTACCTACTCGGACTGTGTAAATGCTCTTGTAGCAAAGTTTGTGAATACCAAATTTAGTGCATCTGCAGCCCCTTGCTCCATCTTCTTATGGAAGAATGGCTTGAGTTTCTTTGGATCTATCTCTAGGGCGGGCATGTCATAATCCATCATCATCTTGAGGTAGTATTCACCGTCAGTCCTATGTTCCATAACCCATTCAAGTTCAAGCTCAACTTCATGCAATACCCTTTTTAGGACCTCATTTTTGTGATCCAAGTCCATTTTCTAGGTCTCTACTAACCAATGATAATCTTTTACATGCCCTAATTCCTTTTCCCATGTATTTTCTAACATCTTAAGAATGGCCTCAAGCTTAGGATATGTGATCGTATATAGCTCGGTGAATCTATGAAAGATTTTATTTGTAGCTTCCAATTGCTTTTTTAAATCCTAGAATTTGTTGAACATTCGGGCAGCGTGGTGTATGCCCATGTCACCATTTTAGACCACCCGCTGGAATCAATCTGTTGTGGTCTTGATCCTATTCTTCATTTTCTCCATTTTATTGAGCTCTTCTTGGGAGAGAAGAGGAGGCATGGATGATGTTGTTAGATCCTCTTCCTCTAAGGATGTCCATTGCTAGATGTAAGTAGTGAGATCCGCCATTTGTTCTTTTAGTTCCTCTTTGGAAGACTAGTCCTTATTCATTTGTTGCATGATTGTTGCCACCGACCCTTGGAACTCATCAATCTTCTGCTCTCTAGTTGCCAAGCCCAAGTTGATTTTCGAGATATTGTAGTTGGCTCCTTCACCTTTTCCCATCACAAGGGTAGCAATCTATATTGTTCTTGATCTAGAGGCATCAATTGTGATGTGTGAATGGAGTCTTGGATTTTTCTCCTTTCTTCTCTTTTTCTATGCTATTGATAATATTGCTTCAATTCTGACCTTTAGATCAGTAGCCATTAGATTCTTCTTTTGGAGTTGACTCTCTAGCCAATTAGGCACCTTGGTTTCCTCTTTAGGTGATTCACGATCACCTTCCTCTCTTTATTCATGCTGAGGTTGTTCCTCTTCATGACCTGGGGCCTCTTGATCTATTCTCTCTTCTTAGACTGAGTCCTCAATCTATATAGCCTTTTCTTTTTCTGGCTCAATAGAGGCTATGTTTTCTTCATTGATATCTTCCTTTTGGGATGTGTTTCTTTCTTCTTGCTTGAGATTAGCATGATGCTTAGTCTCGGGGCTCTTCCTCGATGCATCCTCTTCTTCTTTATCTTCTTCTTTCTCTTCCTCCTTTTTAGGAGGTACTTCTTCTTGAATGGGGCACTTATCTTGGCCTATTAGTGGAGGCTCTTTGAGTATCTCCACATTTAAATCAGTGTCAGTCTTCTCTTTAGAATGGTGCTCCTCATATTCAAACTTTTCACCTACATCCTTGAGCTACTAGGGCAACTCCTCTTCTAACTCCTAATCTAAGGTTTCTATTATGTATCTTTGGTTCATAGCCTCAGTATCCTCTTCTGAAGAGTGTGAATTTTCTTTTTTGGATGCCACCTTATCCAAGTTTATGTTTAATCTACCCTTTGGCTGTTCAAAATAATCATCCTTGAAAGGGTCCTCGAGCTCTTCAACTATAATTTTTGCGGATTCTCTAGTGTTTCTCCATCTCTTCGAATATTTGCATGGTAGCCTCCATCTTTGGTGGCTCTATAGGTGGTGGTAGAAGGGGTAGACCAGTGGCAACCTGGACCATCAAGGCCTGAATTATAGGATTCATTATCACTCCGTAAATCTCAGCAGGTATACCTTGCATGTATTTTGCAAAGGCATCTGGAAAAGTGAGAGGCAACATAGTAGTAGTGATAACTATAAGAATTGGGGCAGAGAGAGTAGGCAATGGAGGAGGTAGAGAGGAGGATGATAGTGGGGATGCAATGGCTGAGGAGGAGTCCAGTAGCATTATAGGGGAAGTTGGTGAGGTGGAAGTGAGGTGGTTTGAAATGTCCACAATAGGCGGAAATGAAATAGGCAATGCTTGAGATGCAGGAGGTGGAGGAGTGGTAATGTCAGCGGTAATAGTGGGATCAAAGGGGGAAGGTGGTGAACGTGACTACTCAGTTTCTTCTTCTCCCTCATGTTGAGGATCCTCCTCAATTGTGGATATTTCACTTACAAATTCCCCTTTTTTCTTTGCTTTCTGTGAGGATTCTCCCTCTGAAGCCTTCTACATGTACACTTTGTCCTTGGGGTGGTGCTCAAGCACATCCTTCCTCTTCTTTGACCTTGTTGTTGGAGGATATTTGTGGGATTCTTCTATTGGGGCTGTAGCTACTTTGCTATCTATTTCACACTCAAGCTCATCTTTGAGGTCGCCATAAGTCAATACTACACCCTGCACTTTAACCTAAGCAATTTGGGAATCTACCCACTATCTTGTTTGATTTTCAACTGGTCGTGTCACTATATCGAGGTCAATGACCTCCTCTTCATCCCAGTCTATCAACGGTAGTGGCAAGTTGGCCACGACATTGAACCTCTCATCAACAATGGTATCATCTTCTTCTACTATTTGGTCAGGTACCGGAAACAAATTCACCGACCTTAAAAACTAGGCCATCATCCTCATGTAGTGCCTCATTCGCACTTATTTATCATCCTGACAATTAGCCCGAAAATCTTTGACATGAGGTAGATGAGCATATTGTCTCCCGACCCATTTTTTTAATTTTCCATATGTGTACATTCTCCCTGGAGCTCTGTGAAAGTCTAGATTGTATTCCATTAGCTCCTTCTCCAAATACTCCATGCATTAGACAATAGGATAGGCATACATTCCTTTCCCAAAGTTCAGGGGATATGGGATCCTTGCTCTGTGTTTGTCACTTAGTAGGGCATGGGAATTTTGTAGTTATTAGGAGACCTCCAACAGGATCATGTGGTCATTGGGGTAGCATGGTAGCTTATAAGGTCTCTCAGAGAACCCTTTTGTTCTGATGTATGTAAACTTTGGTAACTGTATGAATAGATACCCAAATCGTTGGATGAAGGCTTTGGCACTGTGTGAGACTCTTCTCTTAGATTCTCCCCCAAGGAGTCTGATGATATGCCTAATGAAGGAATCATTTACCCTCTGATATTCCCTCTTGATGTTCCTTTATTGTAATTGAGGGTAGCAGTCATATACCTTGAGATCTCCTAGGTTCAGGGTTATTTGCAACAAGGAGGCCCTTGTACAGGAATTGCTCTACTAGGAGGTATGCCAAGTAGGAGATCATGTAGAACTTGGAAATTTTCTTCATAGCCATAAGCTGGTTGTGTATGTTGTCATAGATGATCTTTTCCTAGTGGAATTTTGTTTCACCCTGGATGATCTCCTCAATGAAGTAGAACATCCATTCTTTAAAGAAGGTAGCAGCAGGTATGTCCATTACCCTGCTCAGTAGGGTGACTAAATCATGGTATTCCTCTTGGAAGTTTCTTCTAAACAGCTCTTGTGGCACTTTAGCATCACTACCCCTCTTTTCCTTCAACCAATTTTGGTTAATCAGTTTCTTGCACGCTAGAGGGTCTGCCTTCCACATGTTTTTAGCATATCCCTTTTTTGTTTCCTCCATTACATTAAATGTATGGATATGGAATGTTTGTCCTATGGATTTGGTAGAAAAAATTGCTAATGCTCTATCATCATGGTCAATGATTTTTCTACTACTATGATAACATTCTTTGCATACCATCACTAATTCTGGAGCAACGAGGGTGAGCAGAAAGCCGACTACCTTAGCGAGACCACTCGCTCAGATTTTTACTGCATTTTCAATTGTAGGGTGAATCATTACCCTACGTCGGAACTCGTCTATATCCATATCCCTAGGATTGTTGTCTGACATGGAATCCTAGGTGGAAGTGATCTTGGAGGTTCACTCTACCCCATGGAATTGGTATTTCATCTAATCTTTCTCTTCCTTACCTCTTGGTAGGCATGCAGGCTTCTTTCCCTTCTCTTTCCTAGTAGACTTCCCCGATGGTCCCGCAATAGATTCCATAAATCTTGCATACAAAGATGCAGTAACTACATTCACATAAAAATCAAGGAAGCATTAGTTAAATCCTATAAAACGAGGGTTAGATCCAATAATCTATCACTAGGAGATCATAAAATTCATCAATATTCATCATTTGAGGTGGTTTGGGTCAAATATAGGAAAGCAGGCCCAAGGATGTGGGTTTCCTTGGGCTGGAGGCTATTAGGAGTGACCGGGAGCAAAACGGTGTCGGGGTCACAGAAACCCACAGACAGCCGCCCACAATCAAAGTTTTGTAGCAAGGATTTAGGTAGTCAAATTCTTCAAGAGATCACCTAGCATGTAGAGAAATCAACAACTAGGTCTTTGGACTCACTTGATTAATCATATTGTTTATGCAGGCTTGAGGTGTACAGAGGTAGGAGGCTTCATGGACTTTTTGGGTTCCGTCGTTGAGCAACGACGAATAGGGCACAATGCCCCACAAGGAGAAGTCTGCAGTGCTAGATGTTTAGGGTCTTTGGATAGTTTGGGCTTGCTACCACAAGGTTTGATCAACTTGGAAGGCATAGGGAAGAACTGGAAGACAACTATTGTGTGATGGTCGTTAGCAACAACGGAGGATAGATGATAGTCCATATGCAGTGGTCCACAAGGAGTGACTCATGAGGCACCTAAAATTATCCACTTCAATTCAATTGAGCTCAGACGGTGGTGGAGAAAGAAGGCTCTATGATATGGGTAGAAGGGAGGTCAACACCGTCAAAAAATTACATTCAAGTAATGGCAAGTCACATGCAGCGGTCTGTAAGGAATGACCCGCAAGGTCACTAACTTAGTTTTTTCTTTGAAGTCTTGAAGGGAAGTGACCTAGGTGGGGTCCACAATGCAGGAAGATGAAGCAAACCAGGTGTGAAGGAGCAACAAAGGAGATGGGGCGGTCCGCGGATGGACCCCCGCAGGGATAGGCCCACAAGGAAAGTTTAAATTAGCATTTTTCATTTATGAACCTAGAATGGTGAGGAGGACCATGGAATCCGTGATGCAAACGGAGGCGGTAGCTTAGCCATTAGGGAATGACATCCATGCAATGGAAACCAATAGAAAAATTTCCACACAGAATGGCCTGCAAGAAAGACTTGGCTTAGTGATTACCCATGTAGACTAGGAAAGACTAACAAAGCAGCGGGATCCGCTATGCGGAAGGGAGCAATGGCCTAGACATTAGGGAACGGTATCCATGGGATGGCGATCCATAGGCCATGGCCCACAGCAAATGGCCCATGTACTAAGATGGTCATTTTTCATTCGGAGGAAATGGTTTCAGTAGGACCGAAGATGTGGGATGCAAGTAAAGGCAGGCCATTTGAGAACGGATGCGAGACGAGGGTCACCCGCATGCGGTGGCCTGCATTAGCAGACCCACAAAATCTTAGATACTTGGGCTTGGAACTTAGATCATTTCATCATTTTTGGTTATAAATCAAATGGCAGTGACAATGTTGCAGGCCACAAAGGTGCTTGCACCACATGAAGAATGGTGATGATAAGGCCAGGTCCAGCATTTTTTTTAAGGGTTCAGTTTGAATGTTTTAAACAAATTTCCAAAGCATTTTGGTGCAGGGCATACTACCAAGATGACCACCAAATTTTTTAAGGGGTTTCTTTTAAGATTTTTTGATTAATTTAAAATCCTTATTCACAAAACATATGTTTTAAGCAATTGGCAGCGGACTCACCTGGAAATCATGAGGAAATTTGATGACAATCCGGATTTGAGTTGAGCAAGCACAATGAAGACATAAGAGGTTTGATCACCATTTTCTCTCTGACAAATTTTGAATTTCTGAGTGTGAAAATGACAAGTTAGAGTGCTTATTTATAGGAAAAACCTCATTTATGACCTGCAATAAATGCAAGTACGACGGCGGGAAGAGCAAAACCCGCAGTGTGGAAAGCCCTAAGGCTTCATCGTTGGCTAGTGGCTGAGAGATAATGGCAGGGAAGGTTGTAGAACCCACCATGAAATCGAATGTCTCGGGTCATCCGCTGGTTAAATAGTGAAGAGATGAAGGCATTGCACAAGGGGAAACCTGTAACTATGGACCCGCAAGACGTGGAGGGTGCCAGGCTGAAAGGCAAAGGGAAGTCCACATGGGAACCACTTAAGACTCAAAATTAGGGGCACGCAAAATGAGATGAAGTCAAAAAGTGACCCGACAAAGGAAAAAGAAAAGAGGGGGTCCCCATTTTGAATGGGGCATGTGTGCTATAGACACAATAGACATCATAGTGGACTTAATAGTTGGGCATGAAATTCTATCACCCATGGATAGTTTTTAAGGCTACGATCAAATCATCATCACCAAGGAGGATCAACACAAAACCGCATTCACTTGTCCATTGGGAACCTATTGTTGGAACACCTATCAAAGAGCAATGGCTCTCATCTTTCACAACATGATCCACAAAAATTAAAGATTATGTGGATGATATTTTTGTAAAATCAAAGAAAAGAAGTGAACATATGCAAGTCTTAGGACACATCTTTGACAGACTTGAATAGTACAAGGTGCACTTGAATCAAAAAAAGTGTGTCTTTGGGGTTATATTAGGGAAACTTCTTGGCTATATCATCTCACAAAGAGGGATAGAAATTAATCCAGAAAAATTGAAAGCCATCTTGGACATGGAACCACCACAAACACTAAAGTAGATGAGAGGGTTACAAGGAAGATGGCATTCCATCAGGAGGTTCATAGCACAGTTATCAGATAAAATCCACCCTTTTTCACATCTTCTCCATAAAGGAATAACTTACAAATGGGACAAGAAGTGTGATAAATATTTCTAGCAGATCAAGGACTATCTATTGACACCTCCAATGCTCATGCCAACAATACCAAATAAACCATTGATCATGTATATCTCAGCAACATCAATAGCACTAGGTGCTCTTTTGGCACAACATGATTAAAACTAAAAGGAAAGAGTTATTGACTATATTAGCAAGACCTGAGTGGGCTATGAAATGAACTATTCATCCATTGATAAATCATGCTTAGTACTAGTTTTTGCTTCACAAAAATTCAGACACTACATGCTATCACATCAAATAAAACTCATTGCAAAGATCGACCCATTGAAATACCTATCTAAACAAACTCTCACTAGGCGAATGGCCAAATGGGTAATGATCTTGACTAAATTTGACATAGAGTATGTGGAGCACAAGGAAATCAAAGGAAAAGTGATCGTAGACCAACTGGAAGAGGCACCTATCTATGTAGAGAATCCATTGATATTTGAATTCCCTGATGAATCAATATTCTTTGTCAATACAACAAGTTAATGAAAGATGTATTTTGATGGATCATTCACTGAACATGGATCAAGAGCGGGTATTCTTTTCATCACCACTCAAGGTGATTGCATAACAAAGTCATACAAGTTATCATTTCTATGTACTAACAATATTATTGAGTATGAAACACTAATTACAGGTCTAAGGATAGCGATTCAATGGCAGATACAAGAGATGAAAGTCTATGGAGACTCACAGTTGGTTATCAACCAAGTCAATGATGATTATCAAACTAAGGATGATAAGCTTACTCCTTACAAGAAGATGGTAGAGAGTCTCAAGGACCTTTTCATAGATATAACTTTTGAGCAGATTCTTCACATAAACAACCAAGCAGCAAATGTTATGGCTACAATCAAATCACTATTAGACATACCAAACAACGTCCTTTAATGTGAATTCTTGGTAGAACAACTTCTCATACAAACTTTCAAAATCCAAAAATCTGAATTCGTTTGTGTCATTGTTGGTCCTAAATCCCCATGGTACCATGACATATTTACCTACCTAAGTAGAGGAATCCTCCCATCGAATATCACCTCCAACATTAAAAGGACGTTTGTTAAGAAGGCATCCTGATTCATGATCCTAGGTGATATTTTATACCTCCAAAGCATTAAGGGGACATTACTATGATGTCTTAACCAAGAGGAAGCCTTGACCACTTTAACAGAAGTACATGATGGCATATGTGGCTCCCATTCTAGCGATATGACTTTAGCTAAGAAACTATTGAGGACAGGGTACTACTGGCCAACAATGGAAAGAGAAGCTCATCAGTACATGTAAAAGTGTTTCCAGTGTCAGTAGCATGGAAATCTAATACATGCTTCGACTCAAGAATTGCAACCAATAATCATACCTTGGCCTTTCTCACAGTAGGGGCTTGACCTCATAGGAAAGATTACCCCAACCTCATCTAATGGCCACAAATTTATCATAACAACCACTAAGTACGTTACGAAGTGGGTCAAAGCCATTCCTATGACCTACATAATGGGAAAGAAAATTCCTAAGTTTATCCTGAACTACCTTATCTACCATTATAGTGTTCCGCAAACCCTTATCTCAAACAATGGAACACCCTTCAAGAATCAGGATGTGAAAGAGCTATGTCAAAGATTCAACATCCAACACCAATTCTCTACCTCGTATTACCCCCAAGGCAATGGTCAAGCTAAGGCTACAAACAAAACCATTTTGAAGATCCTAAAGAAAATGGTCAATGAAGTTGGCCATGACTAGCATCTATAGTTAAATCCCACTCTTTGGGCTTATTGAACCAGTATATGCACGCCTGCAGGTGCAACCCCTTTCTCCTTAGTCTATGGATCAAAAGCCATCTTTCCTATTGAGGTTGAGCTTCCATCACTACGAGTGTCACTTCAGAACCTAATCACGGATGAAGAATATAGAGTATCTCAGCTAAATGAGCTAGAATTCTTGGATGAGTGTCATATTGATGCTCTTAACCACTTGCAAGTATATCAAAACTGACTAAAATGAAGCTATAACAAGAAGATAAAGTGTTGATCATTCCAAGTAGGGGATCTTGTCCTAAAGAAAAATCAGAAAAATCTTCTAGACCGGGACAGTAAAGGAAAGTTTGAGCCTAACTGGTTGGGTCCCTTTGTCATCACACCAAGCTATGGATCAAGAGTATTGATGAGGGGCTCAAAGACTCTTTCATATAGTCATTTTATGGTTCAAAATACTTGTTTATTTTATTAATTAACATGACTAGCGGTAGACTATAGACTGATATATTTACTTGTTTTACTTTATGTTGGCTAATTTGGTAAATATATTAGAGATAATTCTTTATATTAAATGTGTTGCTTATTCTGTTTACAAAAATATCTAAATCATTTCTCTCCAAGTCTTCGATATTGAAAGCAATGCACTCTTTGTATTTGATGATATAAAAAGGCCCCTTCCATACTGATTCAAACCTGGCATGTTGATCTGGCTTTGAGGCTCGCTCACCATACTTTAGGACCAAATCCCATTCTTGAAAGTTAGGGTTCGAAGCTTTCTGGTCAAATCATTTCTTCACTACTCCTTTTCAGATTATCATGGCCTCATGAGCCTTTTCCCAACTTCTTATACCTTGATAAACTCATCCATTCTTACTTCAATGGCTCCATTTTCCTCTATTTCTTCAAATTTGAGCAATTGTAATGTAGCGATTTACATGGAGATTGGCAGAATAACCTCCTTTGTGTAAACTAATTCATATGGTGACATCTTTAGGATTTGCTTCAAGGTGATCCTATCAGCCCAAAGCATCATTTTAAAATGCTTATGAGATTCTCTTTAATGATCCATGTCAATCCGCTTGATCAATCTAATCGCATTCTTATTTGTGAATTTTGCTAGTCCATTACCTTGCAAATAATAATTGGAGGAAGTCTTTAGAAATATTTAATGTTTTAATATGAACTTAGACATCCCTACTTTGAGGAAGGCTCTTGCGTTATCTAATATTATGGTTTTGGGTGGGGCAAGCCTTGTTACTAACTCTTCTAAGAAGCCAAGGATCTCATTTTCCATATTGTATTTTAAAGGGATTACCTTTAACCATTTGGTGAAGTAATCTGTGGTGGTGACGATCCATTTGTGACCTGTGCTAGATATGAAGTTGATCATTTTGATGAAATCTAGACCCCATTGTACAAAAGGCTCATAGACCACAATCAGACTCAAAGGCATGGCTGAATTTTTATATTTGACAACAAAAAATTGACACTGCGAATATTTTTTAACCAAAGTATGGCAATTTGTGAACATGGTTGGCCAATAATATCCTATGACAATTTGTGAACATGGTTGGCCAATAGTATCCTACGTGCATGATTTTCATCACATTTTTTTGAACTAAGAAGTGACCACCTACAAGGATGTTATGAAATTCATGCAAGATTTTGTCAGCTTGATACTTGTCCACACATCTAAGAAGTACTCTATCAAAGTTTCTAAAATAATCCTTCAACTAGTGCATATTTTTTCCCTTGCAATCTATAAAATATTCTTTTATGAGGCAGGAAGCTTGTTGGGTATTTTCTAGTTACCATGAATCAAGTTCTATCATCAACCTAGGATCCACAGCTTCAAACCAATTCATTAGAATTGCTTTAACACATTCTTCCTTATTTGTGGATTCAACTTCTTTAGCTAAATATTCAGATAGTCATCTTCCTCTAATTACATTTGTTAGCCTAACCTCCATATCATATTCCAAAATTTTGGTGATCCAATTTTCTATTTTGTTTGAATCTCGTCCTCCATGATGTATTCCCTTACACTAGAATGACCACATAAACTATTATTTTGTTTCCTGCCACCAGGTGCCTAAATTTCTTTCAGCTGTTCACAATGGCGAATGCCTATTTTAACAAAGTTATATTTGGTCTCATACCCCCACATGGTCCTTGAATGGAAGGAAATTGGGTGTTCCCCTTTTCTCCTCCATCTTTTTGTGTAAGAATTGCAATGATGCCATGTTCAACATCATAGAAATACATGATAAATTCCTTGGAGAAGTTAGGGTTAACCAACACCAAGGTGGTAGAAATTGATTCTTAATTTTATCTTTTCAAATGTATCTTTTCCCTTAGGGGTCTATTTGAAATTCAAGTCCTTCTTTGGCGTAAGATTGATAGGCCTAACTAGCTTGACAATGTTAGAGATAAATATATCAACGAAACTAACTTTTCCCAAGAAAGATTGGACTCATTTCTTATTCCCCAATAGGGGTAATATTCCTTGATGTCCTTCACCCTTTTAGGGTCTATGGAAATCCCTTCCTTAGAGACCATATATCCAAGCATTTTTCCTTGTGGGACTCCAAAAACACATTTCTTAGGTTTCAAAGACACCCTGAACTCTTGGAACCTCTAGAAGACCTTCTCCAAATGATCAAAATGGTCCTCCTTAGACTTGGAAAATATTTTAAGGTCATCTAAATATATAAGGATAATCAAATTGATCAATTCCTTAAAGAAATATACATTGCCCGCTAAAAAGTAGCCCCTACATTTGAAATACCAAAAGGAATCTTAGCATATGCAAATGTTCCCTATTTTGTAGTAAACATATTTTTATGTGGGTTTTCCTCCTTCACCCATACTTAATCGTATCTAGAGAAACCATCTAGTAGAGATAACATTTTTGACCCTGCTACAGTTTGTAGGATTTGCTCCATGGAAGGAAGGTGATAGTGATCTTTTAAAGATTCCCTATTCAGATCTTTGAAATCCACACAAAGTCTAATATCACGATTCTTCTTTTAGATAGGAACCAAATTAGATACCCAGATAGAATTCTTAACCAGATATATGATCTTGGAATTTATAAGCTTCCTCAATTCTTGGGCCATAAGAGACTCTATTTTCGGGTTGATTGACCTTTACTTTTGGCATGTTAGTTTAGCTCCTTTAATTAGGTCTATAGTGTGTTTGATCACACTATGATCATAACCTTTTAGGTCATCATAAGTCCATACCATGACTTTATCATACTAGCTGCAAAAGGATATTAACCTCTCCTTATCCTTTTAAGAAACATATTTTCCAACCTTTAACTTCCTGCCACCTTTGACATCTAGATCAGAGTAGTCGCCATTTTTGTGAAAAAATTTCTCTTGTCATTTCTAGCATTATTAGAATCAAAAAGATTCTCTAGGGTGATTAATCCCTTTGAAATCTTATTGGTTTTGAGTTGGATAATCTAATCTTCATAAGCTTCTTCATTTTTTTGTTGTAACTATTCTATGAATTCTGAATGTTGGATAAACGTGGCCATCTGGGTGCCACTCTCAAAGACTTTCTAGTTTTGATCATTATTGGCGATGGCCAATCTTATAATCAACTTCACCATATGCTTGTTTGATAGTAGTTCTATTACCAGGTCAAACTGATAACTGACTATTTCCATTCTATCCATTGCAACATTCTAAGATCTTAGAATCACTTGAATGTTGAAGGCTTCAAAACTTTCAATTAGATCCCACACTCTATGGCGATAGGATAATATTGACACATTTTTTGCAGTTGATGTCCCTCTTATATTTTTTACCATTGCTATGAATCTCTAAAGACCTTTAACCATTTGATTCCCATTTTCTCTACAAGACTCAAACCATGTACTTGACTTCATTATTCATATAGGAAAATTGGAATCAAAAAGCTCTGAGAGTTTTAATTTTGGAAAGGGACACTAAAAAAATATTGAGTCATGAACCTACCTTACATCTCACACCATCAAAGTACAGAATCTAAAGTCCCAATTCATTATTTGGGCTTTCATTTTGGATTTCTTGACCTTTGGTTGTGCTTGAGGGATGACTTGATCTTTTTCATAAATCACATATGTGTCAAGGCTAATAGCATCATAATTTTTGAATGGAACACTCCTCATGAATTCATTTATTAGGACTTCTTCTTTTAGGATCCTATCTCCATCTATTTCTTCATCTTCTAACATCTCCACACAATACATTTCATTATTTGAAAAAGATGTGTGTGTGGCCTCAAATTTCATCATAACATCATTTGCTATGTGCTTTGAGTGTAAAGGTTTTGATAATACTTTCATCTTGGCACCATGCTTAGTCCTTAGGATTATATGAAACCAATCAAGAGACAAATATCCCCCAATCTTGATAGTGAAATCTCTAGATAAACACAATCCAAAAATGGAAGGGATATCTATTATTACCATGCCTTGGTGAATTGCAATGTTGGGACATGAATACAAGGTTAAGGGGAAATTTTCATTAGACCTATAGCCTAAACCCTTTTCCCATCTAACTGCATGATTACTCTATCAAGAGGCTCATATTCTAGTTTTAATGAGTCTACAATTAATTTAGGCATGTTTATGGTGTTGGCACCAGAGTCAATCATAGAATTATGTAGCATCTTATCTCCTATAATGAGAGTTAAGAAGAATGGGGTAGGTTTTAGATTATTTACCTCTCCTTTGCCACCTTTTCTTTTGTGTTTGTGAATATTGTGGCTCATATGGCATGTGACTCTTTAACTAGCTTTTTGTATTTCTCCTTATTAATTTTGGGGCTGCATTGGCTTGTAGTTATCTTTTATCATCTTCCAAAGCCTCTTGCAATAAGTATTTACGCTCTAGGATATTCAAAATATCCCATAAAGAGACATGGATGGGGGATTTCTTCAATTTCTCCACCACATTGAGTGGTCTAGCTAATTGAGCCTTTGGCTCTTTTATTTTTTTCAAGATTGTCTTGCTCTACTTCTGGAATGCTAGAGTCGCTACTAGTGGTCCCAGGTTTTTCTTGAGGATGAGCTTGGGTTGCAACATAAGGGGTATATGCTCTTTGGTCAATCTCCTTTTGGACTAGGTATAATAATCTGATTGAACCTGAGGGGTTTGTTAGGTCTCAAAAGTGCAGGTTTTTAAATTATAAGAGGGTGCCAATCCATTAATACACCTTTGTCCCATGAACAAGGTAAACAAGACTGATTACCTTATGCTCTTTAGGCTCTGCTAGACCTAGGAAGGTATACCTAAACAATTAGGTGGATTTACAATCAGATGTGATTACTATATTGAACAATCTACTCACTATGGCACCTGAAGGTGGAGTAGATGCAAAACTTTGATGGCTAATTCCTATTGAAAGTCGTAAAAAAAATCAAGATTGTGAGTTGTGTTTTATATTCAATATCCTAAGTATGACCAGTGCCTACTCCTATTAGGTGAACAGAGTGAATGAGTGGATGGAGATTATGGAATGGATACAGGGTTGTAAGATGAGTAATTCCATTGTTCAACTTAACTCGAATTACTAGACACTTGAGATGTCAGCACCTTGTGCAAATGTGCAAGATAGTTTATTATAGTGTTCTTCTTTAACAATCCCTATGATATCCCCTCAAGTTACTGTGAAAGTATGAAAGGGCTTTTAATTCTTGAGTTAATGGAAACCAATCAAAACAACTTCTTTAAAAGGATTTTAGCCCTAGACAAAGACCAATTAAAGTAAACTATCAAAAAGGATTTTAATTCACATCAACTTAGAAACCAATTAATTCTTTCACACAGTAACAACAAATGTGTTTTGATAAATTTTGTAGACTTAAATAACTTGAACAAACCACTTTTGAGATAACAAAGTAATAGATCAACATGAAAATCAACACAGTAATTGAACACTGAAAATGAATTACGATTTATAAATAGTTTGCTTCATTGTATTACTTGAAATATGGTATGGATGGGTGAATTATGCAATCTATCTTCTTACTAATGCCTATTCTAATGAAATGGAACATGATGATGATGATATCAAAATCGGGCCCTAGTTTCCCTGTGTATGGGAAGCAACAAGCTTTAGGCTCATTTACAAAAAGCCACATTGTTTCACAACTAAAACATAATTAGCATAAACATGAAAATATTAAGAGCTTGTTTGTGGATGCACTGTAGTCTGTTAATCTCTAGCAGGAACTCGTGGTCATTTAAGACCTGTTCAAGGCTCATGCACCATGATTGTGTATACAAAACTATCAAACTCTATTGGCCCATGAAATGAACAAGTTGATCTTCAGAAAATGCTCCATATACCCACTTTTGGCATGAGCATTTTCATTATGTATGATCTCTTTCATAGCATACTTCAATTCGAAGATTATTCCAAGTTTTTGATGTGTCCTCTTAAGCACTTCATCTTCATCATTAATTGTGTCAAGAATAACTAGTAAATAGTGGACTATTTCATCCTTCCATGTATCCTGATCTTTCAATTTTGTTTCTTCAAAGAAATTGGGTAAGGCCATACTTAGTGGTTGACTAAAATCACTTAACTCCTATGTCAGGATATTGTGGAAGTCCTTATGAGCTTTCATGAGTTTTTGGTATTCTTGTAGCATAGAAGAGTTTTCCTCCTTTGCAATGATCTGAGATTCTATCTCCTTCATTTTATCACTCAATCTGGTGTTTTCCAATAGTGTTGCATATGTTTAATCATGAATATTTCAGACTTGTTTTTCATGCGTATACATGTCTTTGAATCTCATGCAAACTATTTTTGATGTCATTTCAAAGATAGTGGTTTTGAGCTTTCCCTTTAACTCTTCTTGTTCCTTCTACACTTTCTAATATGTGGTTTCTGACATAGCTTCTAACACTTTTCTCTCATGTTCAACCAAGGGGGAGTAGAGCCTTGATGGAGAAGAAGGCAATCTATCCCTGTAGCTGATCAGCTTTTGTTTCAACCTTCCATTTTCTTCTATTAGTCCCTTGTTATCCCTTACCAGTTTTTGAATCTAAGCCTTTGTGAACTTTGCCACATCCACATTCAAATCAGTAGTTTCCATGGGATCTATTTCTCCTACTCTTTGCACCAAAAGATGTCCAAAAATTTGATCATGATCAACTAGGGAAGGACTTTTTCTTAGTGGATAGAGTGCCCATATCAGTAAAGTAGTATTCTCAGGATTAAATCTTGATCCAGTGTAGATCTTGTCACCAACTTCATCTGTTAAGTGTAAGGCTTTATTTTTCCTCTTCAGAAAACTATCAAATACAATGGTCGAGTTGATATCCCATCTTGGAAAGAGCATAACCTCGGCTTCTTTCAACATTTCTTTTCCTCTCTTAGCAATCATGTCTTTCATCTCTCTATCAATTCCATGCTGAAGTTATTTTAAAGCATATGCTTCCTTCTTAGGGTCAATGTTCTTCAACCTCTCCCTTACCACCTTTCCTTTATATTCATAGATGAAAGGTTTAAATTCAGGAGTCTGGACAAAGACATCATCTGCAATGAACTCTTGACTAGCTCGATGTCTCGCATCATCAAATAGCTCATTAGAAGCTTAAAAGTTTACTACACTCCTTTCGAGTGGAATTTCATATTAGGGAATGACATGAGTGTCGATCTTTGTGACTTCTTCTTCCTCTTCAACATCATCTTCTACCATGATTGGGGTATCAACTGAAAAGCTTACCTCTAGAGTAGGTTGAGGTGACAAATGGCCCAGTGGTGTTACATTTTCTACTTGCCTCCAAGAGCCAACATTTCTTATCCTCTCAAATGTCACCAAAGGTACATCCTTTATTATCTCTTCTTCATGTAGAAGCAATTGTTCAACTCTCTCCATGGGGTCTTGAATTTCATGAAAAGCTTCTACATAAGATGGGTTAGTGTTCAATCTCCAAGCTTTAGCAATAACAATCCTATTGTATGCATTTTTTTTCATGATCACCTGATTGTCCTCACAATTCTTGATAACATCATCAACATCGAACTCATGCTCATATCCTTTCAGTTTCTAAGAAATTTTGGAATCATATATAAAGTGCTCTGGGTCAAAATTCTTCCTCTTATTTCCAACCGGCAAGCCATAATAATTTAACTTGCTTCCAACCAAGTCATACCCTAAATCAGCAATAATGGTGAAGTCACCGAAGCACAAAGTAGAAGGAATGAAGGTTTTCCTTCCATAGCTTTTCAGATGCATAAAGGTTGAATAAGACAACTATCTTATAATCTCAAGATAGGAAACTCTATCTAGCACAGTCTTAGGCAATAAATATGGTGTTGCCTCAAATCCATAGACTTTGATGACAGTACAATCTACAAATGCATACCAGTCTCCCCAATTTTGGTTTATCTTTCCATCATGGCCTTTCTCCTTTGGTCGGAGAAACCTCTATAATTTTGGGGATAGATTATAGTCACATTTATGGCCAAGAAATTTATATAAGGGTTTGAAAAAATTCTCCTCAAAGTACAAGTAGTGGGATCTCCCACATCTACTATCCTAGACAGATGTCCACATTTGCACTGGTCTAGAATTACCCTCACTATCTAGATCTTTTACTCTCAATTATTCTCCTCAAATTCCCATCACTTGGCCCTCATATAGTATCATATGCATAAGAAGTGAATAGTGCTTGAAATTGATAGCTTCACTATTGTTCTTAATAGCATTAATAGCACTATTAATGGCCTCTGATAGATACTCTACATAATCATAGGGCCTAGTATCTTGACTTTGAATTTATGTGGCCAAAACCATGGGAGCTATAGTCATCTTAGCAAGGGCCTCAACTCCCAGTACTTGGCCAGCTAAATAGTACATGTACTAATAGTATTCTTCAAATAATTCTACAGAATATAGAGCCTTTTCATTGCTAGCAAACCTCATAAGTTGATTTCCTAGACCCTTGGGTCTATGCAGAGGTAGCTTCCACCTCTTTTAACTCGTATCCATAGAGCGATACTCCTCCAACAATTCTCTCAGCTGTAATTTCATTTTCAGGGAAGTGTCCAATTGGAAAACCATACAAATATAATCCCTTGTTATGATCATAAACTATGACCCATCATGCAAATGAATTTCCCATGTTTTGGGATTATAATTATTTTCCAATGCTCTAATTAACTCTACATTCACAAAAACATTTGGCATTACGAGTTTTCCTAAATTCAAATTCCATGGGTTCAAGACTAGGCTATATCTGTACTTCTTCCTATAATGATATATGAAAAAATCATAGCCTTTGTGTGGAGTCCATAAACCTCCCAAATTCTTATGCTTGTCTTCTAGGGTCTCACATGATGGGTTTAATTGAGCTATTCTTTGTGCTTTTGGCCCAGACCCGGGACACTGATCTATTAAGTCTTGATTGAGAGGTCTACTTTCAGTTTTCTGCCTCTTTTCTCTTATCTTTTCTGGGGTTTTATCCATTCTAACCCTAACAATGTTTTACTTCAAGCTATATTCAAAAAATTACGTTCAACTAAGCCAAGGTGTACTTACTTGAGTGAATGCAGAATTTTTGAGTTGCTTACTTTCGTCTAACTCCGTCCTCTGGATGCTTAGCCATAATGTGCAGTGAATTTTTTATTTCTTAGAGGCTACATTTATCATATTTTAGCACATTTGAGCTAGCTTGGTTAATAAATGGCACTAGAGCCACCCTTCCTATCAACTTGTGTATTAATGGTAGTTGTCTCTTCGATGACTTAATCTGTCAAATCAATTCGGTGACAATTATTTCATATTTTTTCGATGAGATTCTAATCACAATATCTATATCTCTCTTTGATATCCTTGGCTATCTTTTGAGAAATGTCTAAGAGACATTCAAGTTTCTCTCATCAATATTGCAATGTCTCTTCAATATTTACTTATCATTTTGCTCCCTCATGGCCCTCTTTTTTGTCAATGAGACCAGTGGATTTCTCTTTCCAACAAGCCTATGTCTCCTCGACATGTCTTTATCTCTTCCCTCGATAGTGATACTTGTTGATGATATCTATGTGACTTTGTTATGTCAGGGAGACCCTTGGTCACCTCTCTTTGACGTACCTTAGTCTCATCGATAACTTGTGCCAGAATGTTGGGGAGACTTTTGATAATTTCTTCTCAATATCTTTGTGTCTCCTCGACATATCATTGTTAGGATGTTGATGAGACCTTATCCAATTTCTATTTGATGTCTTTGTGTCTTTTTGATATTTTTCTCCTTGAGTGTCGAAGAGACTTCCTTGCTCCTCTCTTTGATATGTCAATGTCTCTTCAACATTGTAATTTCGTCTGTCCTTATTCCACCAGTGATTTACTATTTATTTTATGATAATCTCTTGGTGTCTCAGAGATGTTTTTTTGTTTATTGAATGTTGAAACTCGTGATTTTTTGATGAGACATGTTAGATTCTCTCTGAGACATGTCCAAGTCTCTTATACATATTGTTCTTTAGGTTGACATGAAGATATTTGAATATGTCTCTTAGATATTCTGGAGTCTCATCTACATTTCTTATCAGCCCTTTCTACTTGTGTCGAAGAGACAATGGTGAGACTCTCTCTAACATAGCATTGTCTTGGCGACATACCATGTGTTGCTAGGAGAACATTTCAGGAAAGGACTTCACTTTATTGTAATGATCAAGGGCCTTATTTTGGTACTTTATATTAGTGTCAATTATTATAAAATGGAGATGGAGAATATGGTGGATGTGGGAGGATGAGTGAAAATGGAGGTGTAAAGGACAACCAATGTGGATTTTTTAGCTCCAACGGGGTCTTTGACGTTGATGCCTCATTGACAAATATTGCATCTTCTCCCTCCATCCAAGGAAATAACACATGGTATTTGCATCATTTCTCCTAATTGCATTTTGGGGATGCATTGGCCTGTAGTGGTCTTTTATCATCTTCTAAAGCCTCTTACAAAAAGGATTTTTGCTATGGGATAGACAAAATATCCCATAAAGAGGCATGGATGGGGGCTTTCTTCAATTGCTCCATCGCATTGAGCAGTCTAGATAATTGGGAATTTGGCTCTTTTATTTTGTTCAATATTGTCTCACTCTACTTCTAGAATGCTAGAGTCTCTACTAGTGGTCCCAAGTTTTTCTTGGGGATGGGCTTGGGTTGTGACATAAGGGTTATATGCTCTCTGGTCAATCTCCTTTTGCATCGGGTATACTAATCTAATTGAACCTGAGGGTTCTATGACATTGACACCTTATTGGAAAATACCACATCTTCTCCCTCCATCCAAGAAAATAATGCACGTTCTGAATTAATTTCCCCTTCTTGTTTGAGGGACATGCCTTGCATTTATGCCATTAGGATAGAATTTTCCACTCTGAGGTATTGATAGACATATGTGCTTGGTTTTGTTGTTCTGTGATCTTCTGCTAAAGATTGCACCTAGGGTAGTTCTAGGGCATGTGTGCATCATTACATGGGAAGCACCATGAATTAGTGTCACCCATCAAATTATTTTTCCCTACCATCAAATCTCTATTATGATTGGGCATTGTGGCTTGTATTGGGGTTGAGACTAGGACTATCTAATTTGAAGGTTGAGCCTGATTATTTTCTCACACTCCTCAGTATTGGATATGTTGGAAGGGAGGTCTATTGCCTTGAAAAATTTTGTAATGGGGATTAGGAGGTACAACCTACTACCTCTTAAGGTTTATTAATTTGTTAGAGGTCTATAACAAATTTTTCATATCACTCACTTCTATGTCCAACAAGGTGGAGGCAGTTGCATTATTTTGAGCATTAGGATATACATACATCAAAGAGGATGCAATAGAGGTATTGGGAGAATCTTCGAGGGGAAAGAGTGGTATTTCATGGAATATAGGCATAGGCAGTTGGGCAGAGAGCCTTTTAGCATCTATAAGGTTATTCTTGGCTCTAACGACCAAGTCGTATGCATCTAGAAGGCTATGTCCTCCAGTGACTGGATCATTACAATTATGTTAGAATTAAATGCATTAAAGTAGAAAACATTAGCCATACTTGTTGAAGGTCTAGATGTCACGAGAATCCTTGGCTAGGTTATATGAAACCTGGTGTTGAAATCTGCAACCGCCTAGGGGCTCTTTTGATGGTTATCAATTGTTGGAGTAAGGAAGATTGGTCGCATTTCTCTGTAAACCAATTGAAGAAGCTATCTCCAAGTTGATCCCAAGTCAATTTAATTTGGGGGTAAGTATCTATACTAGTCCTAGGCTTTCCCTTTGAAGGAAGTAGTGAGCAACCTTAATGCCACATTGAGTTCCATTACATGATGCACCGTGCATATGTCGGTGACATCTTGTAATGTTTCGCCAGTGACCTAAAATATTCTCCTGTGAACTTAGGGAGCACCTTCAAAGCATTAGCAAGAATTTGATTCCACATAGTTGGAGGGATCGGAGGAATGAGCAAGCTTTCATTATTCCATGCCATAAAATTTCTAATAGCCATTGGCGGTTCCACTTGTTGTACTTGACCCTACACTTCACTTTTATTGCTCTATTTCCCATACCTCTCTACCATCTGACAACCACCAATGGGGGCAAGAGTAACTGAGATTATGTGTTGAAAATGATCTTGTGATGGGTCTCTAGCTTACACTAATCTGGCCAAAAGTATTTTTGGTCCCATCAGCTATGTCATAAAGAACTTTTGACCTTGAAAGCTAATGCTTAAGAGATACAATTTTGGGAAGTTATGAGAATGTGGCACCAAATTGTTATCCCTAGAATGACCTTTGGGATTTTAGAAGTTGAATCTTCATTTAACTAATGGGGGAGGAAATAGGAAGGGATAAACATAAATGCATACAAATAACTATCTTAAGGCAATGCACCAAAACATGTTAATGGTGTTGTCCATAATACAACATATCATAATTTCAATCTTCTGATATTTTATAGAAGCTCGAAAACTGCTAACATGATTTGAAATACATTTGGAAAAAATTGTGAAATGCATTCCAACGTTGGCACTGAGCAGGAACAGGTCATGTGCCTAATGGGAAATTTTCCTAAGAATGTTGTTGCAAGTGTTGATAGGGCTATGTAGGGGTTTGGCCCCTCTACTCCGAACTTGAACATGCCTTGATTAGGGGTGGATGGGGTTCCTTTGAACAGTGCATAGGTAGACGTTGTTGTGCGAGGTTGTTTGGATGAGGGCCATGTTCCCTGTCCTCTTGACGCTCCTAGTTGCCTTCAGAAATCCTTCTCCAAGGTTGTTTCAAAAGTTCATTCCCAAATTCCTTCTGCTCTAGCTAGGGTTCAACCTCTGCCTTGTGCTCGTGCATCCCCTTTTATGGTCTATGAACCAGAAGTTGATAAGAATGAAGATTTTTATGTGCGTTACGGTGTGGTCTATAGGTTTAACGACTTGTGGCCCTCCCTTCTTGATCTCCATAAGTGGGTCTCCAATTCCTACAAACCTCTTGTTTATGGGAATATTGATCTCTACCCCAGCACTAAAGGCTTTTTCTTTGCAACATTTGCTTCAATGGAGGAGTGAGACTGAGTGCAAGACAGGGGTGGATGTGAGGTATTCATTTGTTGTCCCTTCGACCTTGGTCTCGTGCATTCAATCCTCTTATGGATCCACTGAATATCAGACTAGTTTGGGTCCAACTGTCGAACCTCCCTCTCTAGTTTTGGGATGATTCTTGTTATGAAGTTGGCAACACCATTGGATGCTTTCTGAAGGTGGACTCTACAACTCAGGATCTAGGGCATACTATGGTGGCTCACATTTTAGTTGATTTAGACATCTCCAAACCTCTCCATGGTGATCTAATTTTAATGGTGGAGGAAAAACCTTGGACGCAACTACTAGACTCTGAGGGCCTCCCCTTTTGGTGCAGGAGGTATTTCTCCATTGGTCATTTGGCCTCTAGTTTCCCTCTTGCTCACCATAAGGGAATTACTACTTGGTGGAAGGATGCTCTCTCAGACCATCTCATAGTTGGCTCTCCCTCTTCGAATGGCTCCTCCTAGGAGGGCGACCCTCCCTTGGTTGTTCCCTTGGAGTCTAAGTCTTTCCAAGCTCCTCTTCTGACTATCCCTTTCGTGGAACCTTTGTTGCCTCAATCTGTTGTCATTGTTCAGGCAGAACCTGCCCATCCCTCATTGAATGACTCTGTTGGTCCTTTGATTTCTCTTGTCTTCTCTTCTTTTTTGTTGGATCCCTTGCTACATGGTGGATCCTTGCTCGGGGTGGCTGTTGAGGATCCACTCCTCTCACCTTGCTCGATGGATTTCGATTTTGATTCTTCCTAGTTTGTTGTGCAGAGGAAGATGAAGGGACTCCCCAAATCTGTCACCTCTTCGTGGGTTAAGGGAGTCAGATTAATCCACTCAATTTTTGGGGTTGTCTAGTATTTTTTTGTTGTTTCACAACTGCCTGTCAGTTGTTTCTATATGTGGTCTTTTTGGGTTGTTTTGTCGGGCCCTAGTGGCCCCTATTTTTTCTTCTCCTAGTTCATGTTCTAGTTTGAACTAGCTTATTTTTGGCCCTATGGGCTCTCTGTGTTAAGGGTACGGCACTTTGTAAATGCTACTTATTTAATCAAAAACATGATTTGAAATTTTTCATATATGAAAAATAACTAAAACTATAAAAGCTTGCTATAATGATAATCAATAATTACAATCTCTCAATGAAAACATAGAGCATAACTATGTTTAGACAGAGAAAGTAGAACACACAACAAAGGAAAATAGAGCACAAAATTATGTATTTAGTCTTTCTCATACAAAAATAACTACTAAGGTCTAAGAAATTACAAATATCAACTATTATCCTTCTAAGTCTTTGTGAAAGATGATGAAAAACCCCCCCAAAACAATGTCGCTTAAGGCTTAAATAGAAAAACAACCCCTCTCCCGACAAGAACCACAACAATAAAAAATATTCCCCACTTCTATGCCTACAAGTTCTGCCATCATGGAGATGGTTGAAACGACCTAACTAGGAAATCATAAACAATTCCCCATAAAGGGTGATGATGCCATCTATTCCTCCATGATCTCTCGTTGCAATCACTTGCAAGCCTCATCATTAAGATTGTTGGTGATGAGCTTTTGTTCCTCAGGGTCCATGTGGGATCACCACACATCAACCTCTGCTATTTGTTCATGGTGGCACCACCAAAATTCCCAACCAACTATGCATCATATATTACTTGTGATGCTTAGGAACCCCTTTGGGTTGCACTAGCTTGACATGTGGCTTGAGGGGAGCGAGGGATTGATAAAACACAACACTATTACATCTTCTTTGGGATATGCGCAAAGCCACCACGTGGTATCCTATCGCTTTGTGCTATGATCTTAATCCCTATGTTTGGTAGTAGTTGCACGAGTTTGACATGTGGATTTCCTCCATGCAAAATTTGAAGTTAAGCACAAGACCATGGCAGCTCAAAAGAAAAGGCATTACTTCTAATAATGCTAAGGAAAAGGACCCTTCAAAAATAAGGGTGCAGTAGACAATGTCTACAAGCACCCAAGAAGAGGTGTCATGTTATATTGAGTTTTAATTGTTTATTAAGTGTGAAAGAGTGGGATAGAGGGCAGCCTATTGTAATGTTTGTTTATGCATAAATGTGTAGAGATGGAGATGGCAAAGGGAAGATTTAGAAGCTGGAATGAGAAGCTCCAAAGATGATATAGAAATCAGAGATTGAAGAATTCCAAAGGAGAAGAATGTTGGATTGAAGGAGAGTTCCCAATGGATTTGAGAGGCCATGAAGAGCTATCTATGTAATATTGTAATAGATTGTAATATGTTAGATGTTGTAGTTTTTATTTGTGTTAGAGAAAGCTTTCATCAAATGGTATCAGAGACAATATTATTGAGTGTGGATAGAGCATTGAATGTGAGGCAGTCTACACCAATACCTGCGAGTGAAGAGTGAAGCGATGAGTGTTGACTGAGGAGCTCAAAAGGATTGTTGCAGGTGTGCAAAGAGTCCTTGGAAGAATTGAGACCTAAAGACATTGAGGTGGTTGTAAATTGAGAGTGTGTAGAAAGTTTTTAATGAAATTTCGAAGAAGAGTATGAGTTTGGTCTTGGGTAAGGCTTTAAAATTTCTTTTATTGAGAGGAGAGAGAGAATGTTGGACGAAGAAAGTTGGGTCAGAGTTCAGAATAAGTGTGCAAATATATCCAAAAGATTGGATGCCTTAGAGGAGAATAGAAGGAAGGGAAAAAGAAAAGAAAAGAAGGTGGGAAATAGTGAGTCATAAAATTTTCCTAATTTTATTTTATGTGCAAAAAAAAAGGATGAAAAGGAAGATGAAGAGAAAGAGGAAGAAGATAAAGAAATTATAGAAAAAATGTGTCTTGTTAAAGGCATAGCAGACGTGGTTGCAGCGAAGGTAGAGGATGAAAAGAAGGATGAAAAAATAGTTGAGTATCCTTTGAAGGATGAGATGGTAGAGGAAGGAAATAATGAGATTGTAGTTGAGCATGAAGAGTAGAAGGTTGCAACAAATGGTGTGGAAGATGTTGTAGCAATAGGAGAAGAAGAGATAACATTTATATTTTTTAAATTCTATGTTGAAGATTTATATGTCAATAAAAATATGAGAAAATAGAAGAGTATGATGAGGTGAAAGTAGAAGAAGAGATGGATGAAAAGATAGTGGTAGAGGTGAAATAATGTGAAGAGGGAGTGAGGATAGAAGTATTGTATTTTCATGAGCTTGCTAGTGCTGATTTATATGCAAGGAAAGATTTGTATGATGTTGCAGAGGATAGTGTAGATGCATGTTGGTGGAGGTGGCCGAAATATGGTAGGTTGGACCCCACAATATTAGAGAAGAAATGAGAGTTGCAATTGGTGGAGGAGGCCGTATTATGGTGGAGTAGATTCCACATTGAGAAAGATGAGTGCAGAGTAGAGTTGTTGGAGGAGGATGAAGGTTGTCCTCTCTAGATATTGGAATCTAGGTGAAGGAAAAAATCTTCTAATGAACCTAACTGAGTAATGGAGCTTTTTGCAAGTCATTTACAACTTGGAAGGGTAGTTCTACTATCCAACTCCATTTTGTGAGTCCATGCTCACAAAATTTTTACTCAACATGTTTTATGTAGGAGCATTTGGTGCACCTGTAATCGGCATCAAGCAAAAAATATTTTAGTTTAATTTTCAGTTTTAGTGTTTGTTTTGGCTTTTTGTGGTTCTTATCATCTCTCAACATTAGGAAACCATGGGTATGAAAAAAAATGCAAAAATTAAAATTTTTCCAATTTGTCATTTTTAAGGCTCCACGAGCAGTTTTACAAAAACAATTATTTTTAGAGATTTGTAAGAGCTAGGTAAAATTATTTTTATGGGAATATTCTTTTCATTTCACCAAATGTGCAAAAGGTTTAATGGTCAAATCTTTCACCATTTGGGATATTTTAATTTCAGAAGTTTGTGTTAGTGATTTTACAAGAAATTTAAAAAGTCAAGTTTTATGAAAGATGAAATAAAATGGCTTGGTGGGGATATTTTTAAGGTCATGATATGCATCTTGAAATTTTTTTTGTATAAAAATAAGCTTCTGGTAAAAACTTGTGTAAAAAGTTAATTTTTTTGACTGCAGTGTAGGAAAATGTGCTCCTTTACATTTTCACACTATGTTTGGGTCCCCTTAATTAATTTGACTTAATTAAGCTTCTAATTGCCTAAATTACACATTCCTAGGCCTTATTATTCATGTTTTCCAAAAAGGAAACCAACATTAAACAAATGCTAACATTAATTTAAAAACCTTGGAAATTATGTCTTGGATTTAGGTTCCAGGACACATTCGCCCAAGGGTCCTCCTGAAGTGCCAAGACCCAATTTTTAATATGTTTTTGGTGGTATTTTAATGATTCAAATTTAAGTTTCAAATTTTGGCTTATGGAATCTAATTTTCGGAAAATTAGATAAACACCTATAAATACATAGTTATTTTGTCAATTCAACATGAAGAATCAAGAGGCAACTTTCACAAAAGCAAATACTATTGTCAAGAGCATTAAAGAGCATAATTATTAGTTATCTACAACAACAATCAAGATCATATTATCATGTCAAAGTTATGTGTTTTCATATTATGTTTTGGAGCTAACAATGTGTAGAAGAGGGGGAATCGTTACTCACGAGTTTTGTTCATTCAGAGAGTCTCACAGGATGAACTACCCTAGACTACCTCAAGGAACAGCGGTGAGAGTTTCAGAATCTAAATGAGCAGGTCACAAAGATTTTCTGGACATACTATCTAGCTCTCGGCCAAAGGACATCAGCGCAAAATACAGACAACAGTGTGGCGCACTAGTGTCCCAGAGGTGCGTGGCATCTTGTACAAACCAGAAAATGAGAATGTCTCAGAAAATAGCTAAGTGACGACTTACACTCCGATTACTAAGAACTTCTAGAATGCAAGAAAGCAACATGAAGTAATAAGACTGAAATGAAGTGAAATAGAGATGATAAATAAAAGGAGGAGAAAGGAAATACTTACAACCACACAATTGATGAAGCTTCCAGCTCATGAATGTCTTCAATACCTACACACAAGAGGGAGAGAGAAATTGTTGGGGATGTATAGGGGTCTGCCCTAATCAACCCCCCGTTTTGGTGTTCCCACCTCTACGGACAACCAGATAGATAGAGAGAAAAGTAGAAATGAAGTAAAGAGCACTAAAGCACTACAAAACAATGTTATGCTACTCAACCAAATAATTGAGGAGAGGAGTGAAAGCTTACCACCTCCACCAAGAGCACTCAAGGCTAATGGGGCAGAAAATGGGAGGAACTCAAGCCTTTGCTGCAATGGTATTTTGTTCCACACTTGCTCTACTGAAATGATGGAGTGTTGATGTTGCTACTATGAAGTGTAAAGTGTTTGGAGATTGAAGAGATGGTGAAAAAGCTACTTAGAGCTTGTGAAGAGATTGTAGGAGAGATTGTGAAGCTTGTGAATGAAGTGAAGAAGTTCTTAGAAGATGAAATGCATATGGAAGGACTGAATTTGAAGGAGGGATGGAGAAAAATAGCCATATTCAGGTCAGTCGGCCAAATGGGGTGTTACAACTTAACTCCCAATGAGAAGTGTAACACCTTTGCGGGTTCAGCCGTAGGAATTGGCCAGGGACGTAAGTGCACCGCACAGACGTATGCGTGTCGCGTGGGTGTCCCTAGTAGAAACACCTCCATCAATGCTCAAAACAGGCGCCAAGTGGGATACAAGCAGCAGGCTTAGTTGGATTAAGCCTCTGAACTTGGTTTTCTAAGGTGGATAAAGGAAAAAAGGGAATTTGCATAAGGGGTGAAAATTCACTCTTATACATTTTTCCCCCACTTTAGTGAGCACGAATACTAATGAGTGCTTCGGTAAAGTAGATCAGAGAAGTATTAGAGTTAGAAATGTATACCTGGACCGTCGAGAAAGCAGACCGGGATCTGACGAACTTGAGAGTGCAGAGTCAAAAGAGGACTTCATAGTTCCACAGAACTATGAAGCTGAAGAAAGAGCATATACTCAGGATGAAGAAGATGTTGATCTTTGATTTGGTATATACAATTGAGAAGAGAAAGATAGAAATGAATGCAAGAGTGATAAAAGTGATCCCCGCTCAAGGAGGAAAACTCGTATCACAAAGTAAAAGTGATAAAAGAAATCCCCACTCGAGGAGGAAGACCTGTATCACAAAGTAAAAGTGATAAAAGCAATCCCCACTTGAGGAGGAAAACCTGTATCACAAAGTAACAGTGATAAAAGAAATCCCTGCTCGAGGAGGAAGACCCATCTCACAAAGTAAAAGTGATAAAATCAATCCCTGCTCGAGGAGGAAAACCCGTATCACAAAATATAGGTGATAAAAACAATCCTCACTCGAGGAGGAAAACCTGTATCACAAAATATAGGATTTAAAGGAGCTCTACAAGTTCTTGCTCTTGTGGAGCAAGACAAATCAGAGAATTTCATGGCTGCTACAAGTTGTGTTGCAGGAAAGTCACAAAAAAGATAGGTCTAGTCAGGCAACCCCCAAGCTAGATGTGATTGTATGAAACAGGTCTAGTCAGGCTACCCCCAAGCTAGATGTGAAGATATGGAATAGGTCTAGTTAGGCTGCCCCCAAGCTAGACACAAAGTTATGAAATAGGTCTAGTCGGGCTACCCCCAAGCTAGACGCCATAGAATTCATTTGAGATACAAGCTTTCAAAGGGGGTTCCCTTGGGAACCCTTGAAAAGAAAAAGGGTTCCACTCAAGGGACGCTTCATTTGAAAGACATAGAGAAGAGAGGGGGTCCTTTAAGAAGGACACACATCTCTAGAGCAAGTTGTCACTGCCCCCAACATACAGGGGAGGAGAACCATGCAAGATATATAGGATAGGATAAAGGTGAACCTCGATATCACTTGTCATTTGAAGAAGAGGCAGGTGCATCAATAAAATGGCCTAAGTTTGATGGCACTTGAATCACGAAGTTGTTGTATTTTATCCTTCAAGGGCTTGCATTCACTAGTGGAATGGCCAAGCATGCGATGGTACACACAAAAAGAATGTTTTGTTTTATCATGCTTGTGAAATTTCTTACGTGTAGGAGGAGGAAGAGTGATTAAGTGGGCCTTCAAAAGCCTCAACATAATATTCTCTTACTTAGATAAAGAATGAGGAGCAAGGAGAAAAAATTCTCTTGTGGAGAAAAGCTTAACTTCTTACAAGGAGAAGAAGATACAAAGATAGAAGACAATGGAGGATCTACATGGAGAGTACTATTCTGGCTATAGGGATCATACTCCTCTACAAGATCGCCATCATCCATCTTGACAGGACTATCAACATTAACCTCTTTAATGGGAGTGTCATCATCTTCCTCAAAAGGAGGATTAACATTAAGAACATTACAATTATTGCTCACACTATCTAGCGATACAAAAGAATAACCATCTCTGATAGCAGGTGTGGATGAGGTTATTGGAAGGTCTGAGTGGATCAGGTCGACTTTATACTCCCCACTGAAGGAGTCTGTAAAATGTAAGGAACCCCAATCATCACCAAGACACGCATTCCTTTGGGAAGAGGTAATATTAGGATTTCTTGCTTTAGAAGGGTCTTCCTCAAGGACATTTATCTCAAGAGTTTCCTTTGTAGTAGGTACTACTAGAGTAAACATCGACACATTGGAAGACACTGAAGGGATAAGAGTAGGCACAACCAAAACCTAACCAGCAGCTGCCATCTCACATAGGTGCATAGCATCAGGGTCGGCCTTGACTGTAACTACTTGATTATTGCAAATGAACTTAATAGATTTATGCAAGGTAAACGGGATTGCACCCATAGCATGAATCCACAGTCTACCAAGAAGAAGGTTTTAAGGTAACTTTTTTGACATAACATATACAAGGGTAGGTACGGTAACGGGTCCCAGCCTCAAAGGCAAGACTATTGTGCCTAGGGCTTGCCGACCAACATTATTAAACCCACAAATGACAACAAAAGAAGTATTAAGAGAAGATGAGTCAATATTAATTTTAGGCAATAAATCAATACTACATACATTAAGCATTGAACCAACATCGAGAGTACGTCTAATGCCAATTTTAATAATATTAACTATAATCATTAGAGGATCCGCTTGCTTTTGTACTTCTGGAGGCAAGAGTTCATGTGGATAGAATGTAATATTCGGTGAATTCACACGAATATACTCCATCAACGCATCAGCATCTGTCGGCCTAGCGGAAGACGGCAAGATGATCCTTTGCAAGGCTTCCTGAAACATATCTTGATAAACTAGAGCAGATTGAAGCAAGTCCCATAGTGAGATCTTGGCCGAAGCAATCTGAAGTTGCTCGATAGGATCATAATCACTAGGTGCTTTAGTCGTAGGTTTAGGAGCTAAAGGAAGACTTGGTTGTTTATTCGTTGTATTCTCATAAGTATGGGCTACCGCTCTATAAGAGGGAGCCTTAGAAATATCAGGAAATTTACCATCAAACGGAACACCATTAATAGAACAAACCCTTTTAGGAGAAGGACCAACTGGAGTCACGTAAATGATTGATCTCTTAGGCCTTTGAGGGGCAATAGAGACATAGATTGCATTTACAGAATCATCACAACCGTAGAGTTATTTGAAGACACATTCTCAACATTGATCCAAATAGGATCATATGTGGAATAATTATTTAAAGAAACATATTCTCAACATCGATTCAGGGAGTAACAAATGTGGAAGGAGGTTCATCATTTTCTAATGCATCATCTCTAGAGGAGAGTGCATTAGAAGGTATCGAAGATTCTTCATTCATGAATGTATCATCTCTAGAAGAGAGTGCATTGGAACAAAGATAGGACTCATCATTCACAAATGCAACATCCCTAGAAGAGAGTGCATTGGAATGAGGGTTAGATTCATCATTCACAAATTCATCATCTCCAAAAGAGATCATATTGGAATGAATAGAAGGTAGAGTAATATTAAGGAAAGTATCAATGATTTCATCTTCTTGCAACAAAATATCCTCTGAAGCAAGAGGACATTCGTGAGAAGGATCAAAGATATCTATTGACATAGACAAAGCCAAGTCACCATCACATGCATTAAATGGAATATCATTAACATTTTGAACAAAATTAGATACTAAACTAATAAAAGAAGATATTAAATCCATTACGATTTTTTTGGTATTTTCTATGTTCTAGTAATTTGCATTTTCAGAGGCCTTCGAAGTGGAATTTGAGGTCAGAACTTGCATCAGTCCCTAAAATTTGATTGTTGAAAGCTCTAGTAATTTAGGGACTGGACTAGTTCTCTAAGAAACCTTTCCAACAGTGCAAACGGTTCTGAATTTCGAGTACTGAGTCAAAAGTTATGACCCCACCAAGTAGGGGTAAATAAATTCCTAGTTTTTCGAAGAACATTGTTCTTCACATCGGGTTCACCAAAATGTAGAAGAGGGGGATTTGTTACTCACGAGTTATCTTCATTCAGAGAGCCTCACAAGAAAAACTTCCCTAGACTACCTCAAGGAACAACGGTGAGAGTTTCAGAATCTGAAAGAGTAGGTCACAAAGATTTTCTAGAAACTCTTAGCCAAAGGACGGTGCAAAATACGGATAACAGCACGACACCCTGGTGTCCCAGAGGCACACTGGCATCTCCTACGGACCAAAAAGCGAGAATGTCTCAGAAAATAGCTAAGTGACGACTTACAGTCCAATTACCGAGAACTTCTAGAATGCAAAAAAGCAATAGGAAGTAATAAGACTGAAATGAAGTGAAATAGAGATGATAAAGATAAGGAGGAGAAAGGAAATACTTACAACCACGCAAGTGATGAAGCTTCTAGCTCATGAATCTCTTCAATACTTGCACACAAGAGGGAGAGAGAAATTTTCGGGGCTATATAGAGGTCTACCTCAATCAAACCCTCATTTTGGTGTTCCCAGATCCACAGACAGCTAGATAGAGAGAGAGAAAAGTAGAAATGAAGTAAAGAGCACTAAAGCACTACAAATGTTCAGTGTTATGCTCCTCAACCAAATAATAGATGAGAGGAGTGAAAGCTTACCACCTCCACCAAGAGCGTTCAAGGCTAATGGGGGAGAAAATGAGAGGAACTCAAGCCTCTACTACAATGGTGTTTTGTTCCACACTTTCTCTACTGAAGTGATGAAGTGTTGATGTTGTTGCTATGAAGTGTAAAGTGTTTGGAGATTGAAGAGATGGTGAAGAAGCTACTTAGAGCTTGTGAAGAGATTGTAGGAGATTGTGAAGCTTGTGAATGAAGTGAAGAAGTTCTTAGAAAATGAAATGAATAGGGAAGGAGTGGATTTGAAGGAGGGATGGAGAAAAACAGCCATATTTAGGTTGGTCGGCCGAAGGGGGCATTACAACTTGGCTACCAATGAGTAGTGTAACGCCTCTATGGGTTTAGTCGTAGGAATCTACCAGGAATGTCTACGCATCGCGCGAACGTCTACGTGCCACGTGGACATTTGCGCACTGCACGGGCGTCCCGACAAAAATGCCTCCACCGACGCTCAAAACAGGTGCCAAGTGGGATACAAGCAGCGGGCTTAGTTGGAATTAAGCCTCTGAACTTGGTTTTCTAATGTGGATAAAGGAAAAAAGGGAATTTGCATACGGGGTGCAAATTCACTCTTATACACATTGTGATGTAAGTTTCAAGCATTAAAGCAAGCATTCAAGCATCAAATCAAGAAATCATTCAAGTCAAATCATGCAAGATCCAATCCTTAGAGAGATGTGTTAGAATTCAATCCTTTAAGGGCAACCATTAATGGTTTGGTGAGTTGTGACATAGATTTGTTCATTCATCAATCCCTTTCATTTGTCATTATCTTATCATCAAGGTTTAATTACCAAATTGGGGTTTGACCAAGGCAAACCCTATTCACCCAAAAACAAACATTTTTTCTTCTTTTTGTGTGTGCAAATTTGTAAGTGAAGGATTGAAGATTGATCAAAAAGTGCAATTTTACAAAGTTGTCAAAGTTATCATCAAAGTTGTCAAGCCATGGAAACTCATTTGCGGAATTTATTATCGACTTTCCGATAGTGGAATCCAAAGGAATCGTGAGTGCAAATTTAGGATCAAAGGACTATGAAATCAAATTTTGAATCCCTGTACAAAGACCCATTCGCTCTAGGGCAAATCTATCCTGGCAAGACACTCAACAACCACTTTTGGTGGCAAGTGTACATCAGTTTCTCCTTCTCAAATCTTCCCAAAAGTTGTTTTTGTTTGTGCTATCCTTAATTTCTGCATTTCAAGTTTTGCATCACATAATTGAGTTCATAAGGTATTTTATTTTCATCTCCCAAAAGTGTATCTCAGTCATTTTCTTTCATAAGGAAAAATCAAAAACCCCCCTTTCCATAGAGTTTACTCACCTCAAAGTTGAAAGTGAATTCTACCTTTGGGAGAGATCTCCTTTTTCCTAATGAAACTAAGAGAAAAGTGTCTTAGATCTATATTCCATTTTGATCATCCAACATTTATCCATCACCATCATCTATTTTTCTTTCGTTTCATTTTGGTGAACCCAACATTATTGCACTATAAGGTTTTTGACTTAGAGATCCTTCAAACTGTAGATGTAGGATTTGATATTAGTTTGCATTGCATCTCATTTAGAGTTTTTCAAAAGTGCATTAGTTTGCATTTCACTTAGAGTTTTAAAATTGCATTTTGCATCCTTTAAAATCTCAAAAATTAAAAAAAATTCCTACATATTGCATTCATTTTTCATAATAGTTTGCATATTAGTGTTTTCATTCATTTATATTAGAAAATTCAAACAAAATTTCATCTAAAAAGTTGTCATTTTGCTTGTTGTTTGTCCTCAAATTACACTTGCATTTCATCATAAAAATTTAGAAATCTGTAACTAAAAGTGTATGTTTAAACCCTGAATCAGAGACCTTAAATATCAACTCAAAAACCTAGATTTTAATTTTTTCAACCCCTATGCAAGGACCCATTCACCCATGGGAAAATTTGTCCTTATACAGGCCATTTTCTGAATTTCTAGGCATAAATTTGTCTTTGTTTGCTTCATTTTTGGTTGTTTTCAAATCTTAGTTTCAGTTTTTAGAATACAGTTTTCTGAAATTGTTTGCATTCAAGTTAATTGGTCAAAACAAGTGCATTGTTCAAAATAAAGTTTGCGTTCAAAATTCATCATTTTTCAGTTTCATGCATTAAAAAAAAAAAAAAAATTGCATATCATATCTAAAAATTGCAATATCCTTTTACATTCTTGCATTGTGCTTCCTATTTGTGGATGCTTGTTACATTTGTTTAGTGCTTTTTGTCCACTTTAGGTACACTTTTGGTTTGGTGAAACTTGTATGAGTATTCCAACTTGGTGTCCTATTGCTAATGCTTCAATGAGACGTAGTTCGAGAATCATGGCATTACATGCTAGTACATCCACCGTAGATCTTGGGTTTTCTAACTCTTTCACTCATAGTGTTGACACTAGTCAACCCATGTTAGAATCCATACCTGAAATAACAATTCCAATGACCTCTAATCCCATTGATGTTGAAACCATTGTCGCTCATGTTCGTCAAGAAAACTTGCAAAAAATGGATAAAGCCTTAGGAAAACTTCAAAACCTTATGAGTGTTGAATATATTGTTGGTATTGCAGTTCCTATCATAGATAACATGAGGATAATACTTGATAATGAATTGGGAATGGAAATTGTGTGAAGCCTATCTCATATCATTGACACATTCCTTAACATCACTTTGCCCTGTCCTCACTCATTTCTCAATCTCCCTCTCATTTATGGGAGAGATTCGGAAAAAAAAAGATACAATCATTGATAACCCTAGTCTTCCTAACGCATCCCATCCTTGTAAAGGAAAGACCTTCATGTTAGAAGATCCAATTGTTGACCATCATGAGAATCATGTTCATCTCCCTCGCACTACCTCTCCTACTTGGAAAGGTGTCCTCTTTTATAAAATTGTTTCAAAAGACCAATTGAGGAATTGTGAAGGGGATAAGGTTGCCTTAGATCCTCCACCTTTACATCAATCAAATATCCAACCAAAGAAAAAGGAGCATAAGCATTACAAATCCAAGAAACATAAGGTCCATGATCCTCTTGAACATCTACATGATCTATTCAAACTATCCAAGATTGAGCATGATTTCTATACACTTTTACATTGGGGATTAATTGAGTTACCTCCTAAACCTGAAATTAACAAAGAAATAAAGTGATAAAAATGGGCCATATTATGCATATCATAGAATATTTGGACACCACGCTAATAATTGTTGTGGTTTATAGGAGCTATTGAGAAAATTTGAACCTCCTAGGGATCCAACTTGATTATAATGCACTTTGCTCCTTGTCATGTGATAGTTGTAGAATCATAGCATACTCACTATTTCATGTATTACATTTAACACAAACCATTTCTATATTGCAAGGAGCACATTCTCATCACCTATCTTGACTCATCCTTGTCCTACATTTGGGGGGCAAGGAGTTAGATAGCCTTGTCTAGTACAACAATTCTTGTTGCCCATTTTCCTAGTTATCTGCCTTCCGCATATGATGAACAATATTGGGATTTGGATGATTTGTTTTAGGTCGACTCACATGTGTCATACTAGTTTTATGTCTTCTTTTCTTTATGTGATTGCATGTGCATAATGTGATCCTCGTACTATGCTACTTGGCGTGTTTTTATGTTTGTGAACCTACTTTGGATGACCCTTGTCACTTCGATGGTGCAAGGATACAAAGGAAGCGAATTTGTTGTGATATTATTTTATTTGTATCTTCATTCTTATATTTGTCATAACCATTGTCTTTTTCATTTGTCTTATGTTTTCCTTTTGGGGATGATGCAAAGTATCAAGACACTTTGGTCTCTTCCATGTTGACCCAAAAGGCTTCTCTTTGTTTTCACTCTCTATATGTCATTCTTCCTTTGTGCTTATTCTTCTATGAGTTATTTGGGGAATGATGACGATTCCAAGCTCGATTATATCACTATAGCAAAGACATATGTTGACCCAAAATCCATGGATCCGTTATGTGTTATCTTAGAATTGCATATGGGTGGCAACATCTTTTCATGATGTAACTTTATTTGGAAACATAGCATTGGAACATGGCTTTCCAAATAAACTCTCATGCCTCTTTCATCTATTGGTTTTTATCATATTTTACTTTAAAGTAATTGCTCACAACATGGTGTTTAGTAATTTCTTTAAAGTGGGGGTCATTATGCCTCCCGCTTGTTGCTTGCTTGATGTCGTGACCTCTTGTTCAAAGTGTGGTCTTCTTACTTCATGTGATGTGTCTTCTTGTTGGTTACATTGAGATTGAAGTCCTTCAAGAGCATGACCTTTCTTGGTATATGACATTCCTCTTAGTGGTAATGTTATGGCTTGCATTCCCTAAGGTGTGAATCTTTTATCTATCGATTAATCCTCTCTTGATGGTGATATTGAGCGTGATGTTCCCTAAAGTGAGACCTTTCATGAACTAAGCAAAATCCCTTTGATTATCTTAAACCAAAACTTTTGGCCACTAAGCATAACACAACTTGCTTAGTGGTGCCTTTATTACATGAGTGTAGCATATCGTAGCTTGCTAGCCTTGTGATTGTTGTATGTGACGCCTTATCAAAGTTATCAGGGAGTATAAATTTTGGTATGGTTGACATATGGGAGCTTGTAGACCTAGCATGACTTGCTCATCGCCACTTGTTTTGTGGGTACACACTTAGTGTATATCAAACTGCACTAGACCTTGTGTGTTTCTCACTTGTTTAGGCTCATTGAGTGTATATTGGACTACACTTGTGAGCGTGTTTTCATGGGCACCTTGCATAACACAACTTGTTTTCCTGTGGTGCCATGAGAGCATGTTTGATGGACTTGATATGGCATAACTTGCTAGTTCATCTTTTCTTTGCATTAATTTTGACATTGTATGATGTTGTATCTTGTGTCACTGTTGCATTTGTATGTCTTTTTGTCCCTTTGTTGGTTTGCCATGGGATCTTTGATCCTAGGAGCTTTATCATCCTCCTTGATCTTTGTTATCTCATCTTTCTAACAATTGTACAATTAGACCTCTTGAATTATTTGTCTACTTTAGTGTGAGTTTGAGCGTATGGATCATATTCTCACTAAAGTGGGGGTTAAATGTAGTGTAGGAAAATGTACTCCTTTACATTTTCACACTATGTTTGGGTCCCCTTAATTAATTTGACTTAATTAAGCTTCTAATTGCTTAAATTATGCATTTTTAAGCCTTATTATTCTCGTTTTCCGAAAGGGAAACTGACATTAAACAAATGCTAACATTAATTTAAACACCTTGGAAATTGTGTCTTGGATTTAGGTCCCGAGACCCATTTGCCCAAGGGCGAGTGGGTTCTTCTTAAGTGCCAAGACCCAATTTTTAATATATTTTTAGCAATATTTTAATGATTCAAATTCAAGCTTCAAATTCTGACTTAAGGAATTTAATTTTCAAGAAATTAGATAAACACCTATAAATACATAGTTAGTTTGCCAATTCAACATGAAGAATCAAGAGGCAACTTTCACAAGAGCAAATACTATTGTCAAGAGCATTGAAGAGCAACATTATCAATCATCTACAATAGCAATCAAGATCATATCATGATGTCAAATTTATGTGTGTTCATATTATGTTTTGGAGCTAACATTGTCATGTAGGTTTCAAGCATTCAAGCATCAAATCAAGCAATCATTCAATCCAATTCATGCAAGATCCAATCCTTAGAGAGATGTGTTAGACTTCAATACTCTAAGGACAGCCATTAAGGGTTTGGTGAGTTGTGACATAAATTTGTTTATTCATCAATTTCTTTCATTTATCATTATCTTATCATCAAAGTTTAATTACCAAATCGGGGTTTGACTAAGGCAAACCCCTATTCACCCAAAAACAAACATTTTTCCTTTTTTTTTTGTGCAAATTTGTAGGTGAAGAAGGATTGAAAATTGATCAAAAAGTGTAATTTTACAAAGTTGTCAAAGTTGTCAAAGTTGTCATCAAAGTTATCAAGCCATAGAAACTCATTTGCAGAATTTATTTCCAACTTTTCAACAGTGGAATATGAAGGAATCGGGAGTGTAGATTCAGGATCAAAGGACTACAAAATCAAATTTTGAATCCCTGCATAGAGACTCATTCACCCTAGGGCGAATATGTCCTAGCAAGACACTCAACAACCACTTTTGGTGATAGGTGCACATCAATTTCTCCTTCTCATATATGTTGAAAATTGTTGACGTTTGTGTTATCCTTAATTTCTACATTTCAAGTTTTGCATCACATAATTGAGTTCATTGGGTATTTTATTTTCATCTCCCAAAAGTGTATTTCAGTCATTTTCCTTCATAAGGAAAAATCAAAGATCCCCCTTTCCATAGAGTTGACTCACCTCAAAGTTGAAAGTCAATTCTACCCTTCGGAGAGATCTTCTTTTTCCTAATGAAACTAAAAGAAAAGTAGGTGTCTTAGATCTATATTCCATTTTGATCATCCAACATTCAGCCATCACCATCATCTATTTTTCTTTCGTTTCACCGATAATTTGGTTAATCCAAGCATAGTCACATGAGTATTTTCTCTTCTAAATTGATTGTATAAGTTAAAAGATTCATTTTAAGTTTTAGTTGATGAATATTTATTTGTATTTCCTTAAAAAAATGCCAAGGACAAGAAGGGTGTTAAGAACTTTGGACACTAAGAATAGAATGTGAAACATCATGTGAAAAGGAAGAGATAATTTGCTGCAGTCGTAGATGGTGTGGGAGACGGGATGAAACACTTCATGGGAGGCTATTTTTGTGCGGGTTTTGAGGGAAAGAGAAGATAGGAAGGAGCACCCAAGAAGAGGTGCCATATTATACAGAGTTTTAATTGTTTATTGAGTGTGGAAGAATAGGATAGAGGGCAGCCTGTTGTAATGTTTGTTTATGCAGAAATGTGTAGAGATGAATATGCCAAAGGGAAGATTTAGAAGCTGGAATAAGAAGTTCCAGAGATGATATTGAAATCGGAGATTGAAGAATTCCCAAGGAGAGGAATGTTGGATTGAAGGAGAGTTTCCAATGGATCTGAGAGGCCATGAAGAGCCATTTATGTAATATTGTAGCAGATTGTAAACTATTAGTTGATGTAGTTTGTATTTGTGTTAGAGAGAGCTTTCATCAGATCATGAGTAAACATACCTCATTTATTTTATTACTGGATATTATTTAGTACGAGACTAATATCTATCTCATATGAAAATGCACAGTTAATGACATAGATGAATCAAATCGTGTCAAAGTCCCGTAAACAAGAAAGAAGTCCATTCTTCATTTTTCTATTGCATATATTCAATCCTCTCGTATGGTATTAGGCATTCTAATACTGAATACATTTTTGGTAATTTTAAATTCAAGTGAAGGTGCAAGACTGTCACATGACATTTATTTTATCCTCTGAGATAGTATCATCAAGCGTAGATTGTTCTCACTGTGAAATTGGTAGTCTCATGCACATTCTTCCAATGGTATTCTTAGACTGTCTTACTGACATTATTAAAATAGGTAAACAATGATTCTTCTAATATTATTGGTGAATGGCCAACACTGTATTGTACACTTTATTTATTTTGGAATGTTTCACTATGTTATTGGGTGACAATTCTCTCTTTTTCTTTTATTAGGTCATTCAACATATGCACTGTTACAGTCTAATTGATCTGCATGATCATTTGTGGACACGAACATAATTTCCTCTTCTTTTTTAAAAAACCACATGACATAAAATATTACAAAAAAGAGCAAAATGGCCAACTATTTGACATTGACCTGCACTATGATTTATTTTTATTTGGCCATTGTTGCCTTTAATAATGCTTACATTTCAATGCTTAATATAGTGAACTCAACTCATTAACTTATAATAATGTGCAGCAATTTACTGCTTCATGTCTCCTTCCTACTCTTCAATATCTAAAGAAGATATTGGCTTCTATCAATTTTTCATATCAAATTTAGCACCCATTAATCAATGTACTGAAATATAGAAATTCATTTTCATGTGGACTGCTCTTCTGCCCATTGCATTTTGATCCAGAAAGATAAACAGGTACTCCATATTCATCTTAACCAAATCCACAAGATATCAACAAGTAACAAAGATCAAGACATATCTAGATGCATGCTATTCTATGAGAAAAGGTATGTTGGCCATAATAAGGCAGGGAGTCATAAACACTGCTGAAGTAAACCAAAAACACATCCATCAACATAATAGTGTCTGTAGAGGCATGGTAGCATAGTACTTAACATTATACATTGTTTATTTGCATCCAAGAAAATGTGGAACGAGCTGTCTCTCTATATAAGGATCCCTCAGTTATCCATTGTGAGGGATTGATTTATAACTAGGTTGAAAGCACCTATTATGTATATCTATTGTAACCCTACATTCTTTCTCTGACGAATTGTATTCCTTCTTATTTATTTATTTTACATGTGGAGTTCACTTTTATTGATCAATACATGTTACTATATATTCAATTTCAATGCATGGTTTGTAAGTAATATAACTTCAAATTCAATTTATGCATTGTTGGTGTATGTTTTATCATCCACCGAACACACAAAATAAAATGTCCAAAGACACTCTATCCTCTCTTGAAAAACAACCGCGTATGCTAAGATTGCGAGAAGATCATATGGCGATTCCAAGGTTTCTTTTGTCAGGTCTTGACATGTGGATAAGCTCAATGGGCGTTGTGATTTGCTGGTAATACACAAAGGGACTTACGTTAAAGAAATTTTCACAAGTTTGGGACTTAGGCGGATTTATCATTAAAGGCTTCTTCAATGTGGATTTTCACTGTGGATCTCAAAAAAATTGCAAAAAGATAAGGGTTTAGGGGATCTATTCTATGCCTAGGAATTTAAGAGACAGTAAAGATTAGGTGAAAGGGATAACCGCACTTTGTTTCGCCTCCCTGGGACAACTTATGCAAAGTGGGTGCAATCTTCAAGGGGTGTGATAATGATTTTCAAGCCTCAAATGAGACTGAAGTTAAACTTCCACAATTACAAGTTCAGGCTAATTTTACGCATCGAATGCAAATCATCCATTCGAAGAAAGTATGAGCAATATTTCACCATTGAATCTATACGATCAATCTCTCATTCACTTAACCAATATTTAAAGCAAATTCTACTTAATTTAATTCTAACTCTAATCTATGGTAGAAGAAGTTATGCAACCTTGCTTACTACTTGACAATAAAAGTTATTCAAAGCAAATCATGCATAAGAGCTTTTATTATCAGAAATAGTCTCAATGCAACAATTTCATACACTGTCTCCACACAAATGGAAGTGAGAGATCACCAGTTTAAATAGAGTTTCAACAGTCAAATGAAGGGTCAAGATTAAAACAATATCGATGGCCAAGATTAATACAACCCAACCCTAATTAGGGTTGCCCAAAATAACATCAGTTATCAATCAGTAAACAATCAGTAGCAGGCAATGAAATGGCAGTTGGAGCTATCATCAAGGAGAGGCGTCCCTATCTTCTTGGGCAGCATTGTGCTCGATGAATCTGGACACAACCGTGACAACCTCCTCCATCGTGATGGGCGGCAACATGCTAATCTGGAATTCAAGTCCATCCAAGTCCTCAACACATTTGGCGAAGGTGCTTTCCCAATCCACCTCCTGCTTCACAAAATCATTCTGAATGGCCAAGAGACTTGCCACTCTTGTGAAATCCTTTCTCATAATTGGTCCAGTAGCAGAGAAGAAAACCTCCTGAACCTTATGTTTCAACCTCTCAAGCTGCATGTCATTTTCCCGGACAATCTCACGGTCAAACACATCTGCAGCTGTCATATAAATTTTCTCCCAGATTTCTTGACTTGCTCTTCAACTCTGAGCCAGTTCGCTTTCGCCCTCTCCAGAATCTCTCTACGTATTGTCACTGCCCAAAACCAATGGTGAAAATCATAAGCTGCTCTTGCAACAATCACCTTTCTTTCAACCAACTCATTTCTTGGAACGCCCTTCAGGACCCTGAGGCATGGAATAAGCCTCTTCTGAATATCTGGAAGGTTGTCCCAAGTTTCTGCCATATCAACCAACCTAGAAAGAAAAGAAGAAGTTTGCCCGTAGGCAAGTGCCAATTTCTCCATGAACGAGGCTACCTCCATGCCCTCGCTTATCATCCATTCCTGAGCCTCCTTAGCTGTGACCATCCCTTGCTCCACATCCTTGGCTATTTTTTATGAGGGATTAAGGAGAGGAGGAGCTACTGCATCACCCTGATTAAGTGGCTAGGTCAAATGCCGTATGTACTCCTTCAAGCGTTCAACTTCCTTTTTATATTCCTTCTTTTTCGCCACTTCCTTTTCCAGTCTCGCCTAGACAATTGAGACAGAATTATCTAGTTCCTCCACTTCTTGGCCTTTTGTGGTTGGGCCAAGATCTATAGTGGTTATGGCATACTCTTGAGGAGTGATCTCATCTTGTGGCTTGCCCACTGTCGGTATTGCAATGTGTATGGAACAGTTGTCGGTCTCGTCCCTCTGAATAGTAGAAAATTTCTTGGCAGGTTTCTTAATAACTTGTTCTAACCTTGCCAAGAAGTACGTAGTAGCATCTTCCTCTTAGGCTTCCTCTGGTGCCTGAATCTTCATCGTTTCTATCAGCCAATCTGGGATGGTAGGTTGCTCAATGCCATCTTCCTCCTGAACATTCTCTTCATTGGGAACATCCAAGACTCCTCTAAGGGCAGAAATCATTCCCTCTTGGAAGTCATCATCTTGGACTTCCATCTCATTATCTGAACCTAATATTTTTGTGCCCGTATGTGATGAGGGCTCATCGCTATCCAACTGAGGGCTCATCGCTATCCAACTGAATAGGCTCATTGTTCTCTTCTTGGACTGCAGAAGCTCCAATCATTTCAACCAAGGATTCCTCTGCGGTGGCCACCAGTTCATCAATATTCCGAGATGCCGCAAAGCGAGATGGTTCTCCCCTCTATCTTTTCTGAACAGGCTCTATACTTGGAACTACTTCCTTCCTCTTCTCGCTAATCTCAACCAAATCCTGATGGGATGCGCTAGCATTGGAGGAATACGACTCTGTCTCGCTTAGTAAATCATACGTGAGTGTGTTATTACTGGCTTCATCTTCGATACGATGGTCGACTCCACCATTGAGAATACTTGGTCACTGGTCTCATCAAGGTTGCCAAGTCTGAGTGCTCAGGCTTTGACCACTTTATAGGAGGAAGAGGTTGACTCTCGAAGTGTGGCTGGACATAATTCCCATCATCCTGCAACTGATCAAGCACTGGGCAAAGTTCAATCGCCCTCATGAAGTCTATTGGCATTCTAGACCATAATCTCCTTCTGACCTCATATTCATCAGCAATGTTCGCCCAAAAGTCCTCCAATTCCACTTTATGCTTGTACCTTCTCCCATCCACTGTCCGGATATGATGATGTGGGTCAAAATTGGCCTTGGACTTATAGGTTGTGAACGGGTACCACTAGATTTCCAGCCCAGCGCTCTTAGTTGCTTGCGCCGACGGACAGGATTCTAACATATTCCCGATGAAAAATGGGAATGTAATAGCTACCTTTTTAGTCGGTCTCTGGATGTTCTAGTATTCTTCCAGCTACCTCAGGACTTCAAGCAGGATCATCCAATTTGTCGGATAGATGGGCAACTTATAGGGATTTCCAGTAAATCCCTGGATCCTAACATACGTAAATTTTGGAAACTGGATGAACAAGGATCTGTATTTACTGATCAAACTCTTTGCCTCATGACTTAGCCTTTGATGCACTCCTCATTGAAGTGTTCTGGTGATATACATTAAGAATGTATCGTGCACCCGCCTGAAATGAGATTTCTCCCTCAGCTGGAGTTGTGGGTAGCAATCATAAGGTCTGAGTTCATTTTCTCCGTTGCCAACTTTGCCTTTTCAAACTAGTCCTGGGTATTTATATGACCTAGCCAATAAGTAGACAATATACGAGCTCATGTGAAAAGACCTAGTCTCTTCCAAATTGACCAACTGCTCGTGAAGATTGTTACTTATCATTCGAGACCAGTTGAACATTTTTACGCCAGAAGTGATTTCATCTATGAGTAATACATCCAATTTTAAAAAAAATGCACCTTGAGGGTTGCCAGCTATTTTGTCCAGCATCAAAATGATGTCCCCATAATCTTCTTTAAAGTTCGTCCGGCGCAGCCTCTTAGGCATCTTCTTTATTGACGTTTTAGGCTTCTCCAGCCATGCCTTGTTAACATTTGTGGCGCATAAGTCTGGCTGGCTGTCATACAAACTCTTGGCTTCCTCCTTGGTTTTGTAGGTGGTGCGAGAATGTGCTAGGATGCCAAATCTTTCTTGAATTGCTACCTCGCCCAAGTGTGCCAAAATTCTGTCGTCATGTGCAATGATCTGTCTTGTCTGAGCATTGTAGTGGATAGCACATTCTACCATTAGTTCAACACAGTCCATCGTAGGCGAGAATCCAGCTGCCTGAAAAATCCCATTTCTCACCATCCGCTTGGCTATTGGTGTCGAAAGCTCATCCTGTCCATATACTCTTTTCTTGAACTCTATGAAGTCAACATGCCCCAGATCGGTGTCTGCAACATTTTTCCACTTTGAATTTATTTTTTATTCTCGTTGTGTGCCTTTGCTGGCGAACTTCATTGGCACCTTCTTTGACGATTCTCCTGCTGTGGTCATCAACCTGTAGTCAAAAATACTAACATTAATACAAAGACTTTTTAAAATAATTTATTTTCGTGCCTTGTGTTCAAATATTTTACTTTCAGCTTATAAAGTAATTAAACTTCTACAAAAAAGCAAGCTGAAAGTAAATGAATTTAATTGAAATTTGGCTAGAGCTTAGCCAAGATGAAAAAGACAGAAAGAGAATGGAAAATTTATCCAATTGAACCTCAAACCTCAGGAAAGAACTTCTGGCTGCAAATCAGATTTAAACTTTGAGGATCTAACCAAAAAGCAAGTGACAAAGAGCGCCCCTCTTGCACAGAAATTCGACTTTCAGCAATTAAATCTTTTCCTTCCTCGAGAAAATTCTTCTTCAGCAATGAAAATTACTCCTTCCTCTGAGAAAATCGATCTTGCCTGCAGAAGGATTGATCGCCTTCGAATTTCGAGAGATTAACTTTTCTTCAGTTGTGTCTATGAAAAATGAGTTGTTGGAACTCATTATAATGCTGAAGAACTTGATTTGTTTTAGCAACTGCCTTCTTCTCTCTCGATCTCGATTTGTTTTCTCTTGTTCAAACAGGCAAGTTTCCTTTATTTTTCAAAAATAATCCATGTCGAACTTATCCAGGCAAATCTCTTTGATTTTCAAAAATTTGATTTTTGCTTAGATGTTTATCTTTAATTTCTAAAAAATACTTTAAATGTCTATTTATATTTGATTTTTCCAAGTTTTAAATCATTACGAATCTAATTTTGCCTATTGATTTTATCTTTTGTCCTGGCGCTAATTTATTTTCCTTCCTCGATACATCGCTCAATATTTAATTTTGTCCTGGCTTTTAAATTTTTGAGTGTTTGAAAATAAATTATTAAAATATTAAAATATTTTAATTTATTTCCAACCCGTTCGTGTTGGACCCATGGCTATTTTGATTTTTCTCCTTTTTTCCTTGGCTAAATGTTTATTTTCCAAATTTACTTCGATTTTTGTCTAGCCAAGGCAAAATTTTAGCCGTTCCGTCGATGAATGTTATGCTAGATCCTCATTTTCTCCTGCCATGGCGGACTTTGAATTGCATCGGGCAAATTTTCTTATGCCAAAATCAATTTTTCTCTTTGTCGGACGAATTTCTCTAAGCAAAGTCTGTGTCTGGATGTCTTCCTTAGGCAAAATTCCATGATACTTGACAAAAATTTTATCCCTTCTAGCCAAGGGCGGACTTTCTTGCCTCTTTGCCATGTGCATTTTCCTCTGTATACTTGGCCAATTTTATCAACTTTCCTCTTAGACATCCATACTTAGGCAAATTTAATTTTTCTTCTTCTTTCTCATGCTAGGCGAACTTCATTAAGTCTTTTGCCATGGCCTAGGCGGGCTTCCTTAAGGTCTTTTCCATCTTTTCTCAAGGTATGGCGGACTTTCTACTAGGCTTGCCTTTCACACTTAGCCAAAATTTGCACTTCTCCCCTTTAAAACATTAAAATACTTAGTCAAAATTTCAATTTTCCTTCCTTTTAGGCCTCTATACTTAGGGAAATTTCGGATTTCTACCTCAAGGCACCAAACACTTAGTAAAATTTTCAATTTTTCTCCTTCCTTATGCCTAGGCGGACTTCCCAAGCATTTTGCCATGTCAACGGCGGACTTTCCAAGGTCTTTGCCATCTTCTTATCAAGGTTGGGCGGACTTTGGACATGTCTTGCCAAAGCTAGGCGGGGTTTGGAATTTCTTTGCCAAGTCCCACTTTTTAAGGGCTGACCTCTTACTTTCCTTGCCATCACTCTTCATTGCTGGGTGGTCTTTGAAAGGTGCTTTCCATTCTTCTTCAAGGCTTGGCGGAGTTTGAAGAAGGCTTGCCATTCTTCTCTTAGACATGGCGGACTTCAAGCAAGGCTTGCCATTCTTTGTTGCGTCCCACATTTTAAGGGCCAACTTCCTTCATGGCTGAACATGCTCTCTTGAGGGCAAATTTTCTAGACTTAGATGGAATTTTACCATGAATTTTATGCTCTTTTGGTTGATTTTTGGTGATTTTCCTCTCAGATCTGACTGATTTTTCAATGATTTTTCCAAAATTTGATGCTTTTGGGGTCGATTTTTATCAACTTTTTGACTGATTTTCCATGCTTTTCCTGATTTTTTTTATTTTTACTTTGATTTTTCGATTTTTTGGTTGATTTTTGGATCTAAAGATGGAAAGTTGACTCATTGACCAGGGTTGACTTTCTAAAAATAGAAAAAGCAAAATCCCTAAAAAATAGGGACCCCGTTTGGTCCAAAAATGCAAAAAATGAAAAAACGAAAAAACAAAAAAACAGATTCCCTAAAAAATAGGAAGTGTCAAAATTGGCCAAAAGCACAGGCAATCTTCGTTTCTCGGGCCCTCTGAGCACTTCTATGACATTTAGGAACTGATTCAAGTATGGATTATTGACTTGGCTTGGATGACTCTTAGAAGATTGACTTGGAACTCTGAAAGAGGTGAGCTCATGAAACCGTTGCAAGGAAACAAAACCCTAAAAACTAGCAAACTACTGGGGGTCCCCATTTGCGATGGGGCGATGTGTGAAAAGGTCACAACATGCATAATAGTTGATCATTTTAGCAATTTAATGATGTTTTGTTTGATTATCATGATTTCAAAATTAGAAATCATCCATCCATCCAAATTAAAAAAATCATGATTTCATTGTTTGACTATCATGCAAACAAGGTGGTCTAAACATACTCATGACAACATAGTTGAATGGTTGTTTTATACACTACAGTGTCAAATGGAGCATGAATTGTGACGTAACATGATTCAATGTCTACAACTCTTTCAAATATTATTGCATTATAAATTTACAGTTGAAGTCCACATAAATGCAAAATTATGGTCATACATCAGGCAGGAGAAGACTTCCCTATATGGTAAATTGCACGGGAGAGATCTGCAGCAAAGATTGTTATCAGCATCAGCATCTGAAAACATGTTTGGATTTCATCAATGTCAGAGGCCTACATCATTTTCTCTCTCCAGTTCTCCAAAAATATTCCTTGAGACACTGATTTCCCAATATTTTGTTGTGGTAAAGTAAATCCTCCATTAGTAGAATCTTGCAAATAGCCATTGAGACTATTAAGTTTGTTTTTATGGAGTTGTGAAGCTGGGATGTGATATAGAATCTTGAAGGTGGGCATGCATATAGGTTCATTCTAGATAGGAATTTCCTTAGTGATTATATGAATTTTAGATCAATCACTTTTGCAGGGAGATACTTTCCAAAGCTCTGTTGATAACATGCATAGAAGTTGCAGTGAACTACTACAAATTTAGTTTTTGGGTGCTGTCATCTAAACAATTTTGTATGTTTCCTATTGTTTTGCATTAATATGTCATTTTTCAAATATAGCAATTTATTTTTTGTCCGTGTGTGACTGTTGAGAGATTACATTTATCTATACTACTTGATGATGTGGTTAGACACAAACAATAAGTCATAAAATGTAACTTTGCAACACCATGTTTGCTAAAATGTAAAGAACTATTAGATAACAGAAAATGAAAATGGCTTTCACTGTTACATGCATGTCAGACTGCATTAAATACTTGTATATAGGCTAGAGAGTTGGCAGAATCCCGCCACAAGACATTAAAAAATTGGCAATATGTTGCATCATCAGTATAATAATAGAGGTGTTAACCATGAAAATTGGAGCATGCTTAAAAATGTGTACAACTTGGACACATCCCTAGGCTTTGTGGTTCATTTCCCAGAATGGAACATATGGGGTGTGGTGATATGGAAAATCTTGGTTAATGGTACAATTTCCATTCAAGACGCTGCAGATAGGGGTGAAGACATATAACATTTTGTCTTTGATACAAAATGTCATACAGCATACAACTCTTTTACTCATATTCTTTACATAAATGAGAAATTGCAACTTATTTATTTTAAACTTTTTTGTACTTAATTTTTCAAATGTTATTTTCCATATTTTATTTTGATTGCCATACACAAAATCTGGAAAAGAAAATTGTCCTATCTGAAATCTATCTTCCCATCCTTAGAACTCAAAGAAACACTATTAAAAAACATAACTTTGACAGACCATGCATCTGTGGCAGACTTGCAAAGCCCTGAGCTGTGCCAGCAGCAGCAGCAGGTTTTGCTGCTTTGACTCAGCCAACTCACAAATTTTTACAGAGGCCTGCAGATCCTTCTACATTTGTGTTCTAAATCAATCAATCTCAGGACCGCCGTTTCAAAAAGTCGGCATTATTAAAAATCTTTAAAACTAAAACTTAGAACACTCATCTCCATTTTCAGCATTCATTTGTTTAGCAGCAGCTTCTTTAAACCTTCAACAATTTGTTTAATTTATGAATTATCTCAAATCCATTGAATCATAAGCAGTTTCTCCAGTTTATCTGCTAGGCGTAACACAACAACCAGTCCATTGAAATTTAAAATTCTGCAGCTTGTTCCAGAATTTTGAGAGAATTTGCAGTTGTGATCCATATGTCACTGATGTTATTGATTATTCTGAATTGGAAACAATAAAAATGAAAAATCCATTTTATCTTGAAATACAATTTTTAAATTTGTCAAGCCAGAGCCTGAAATGGAACTGGTCAGTGTCAATCCCAAAACTCTGGTTAAAACCATTTATTAACTAACTTCCAACTAAAAGTTTTCTGATGTTGTCCAATTGCTGATGAACTTCCACTGTAAATTGAAAAGCCTGTTGTTTTGGTTTACTGATTTCATGTATTATTTTAAAGACTTGTATGGCACTTTAACACAAACTGACTTCGGTGTTCTAAATGTTACCACATCAAAAATATAATTACAACTTCTGCAAACATTTCTAGGCTGGAAAAATTGTTTGTGAACATTCTGTATAGTTAATTTTTCACTCCTTGCTCTAGCATGATTCCCATTTGGAACATAATGATGCAATTTCTGACATGGCCTTCAGAAGTAATAAAATTTCTATCTATTGATATTCACCTATTACATCACACTTAATGGCTACAGTGATAGTAATTAGCTCACTTTAAAAAATTAGTAACTAAAATGCCTACCTAGCTTGAAGAGCAACTAGACACGGAATGCAGGGCATAGGGTATATCAACATAGCTCCTGTTGTTGAATATGGTACCTCCATGAATGTAAAGTGCTCACAGCCAACACCTGGACGGGAAGGGCTTGCCAATCTTCTGCCAAAGACTGAATAAGTTTGTTGTGATTTTTGAGTTTTGACTCTTACTTTCTCCATCCAAATTTATGTTTTTGCTGAGCTCTTTGTGCAACTGGAAGCATTAGAGATGGCATTTTCATAAATTGTCCACAGTGTTTTACACTTAGGATGCCCTTTTATAATCTTGCTAACAAACCTTGCCTTTGGCATTGTCAATACTGTCAAAAGGGGGATGTCGAGGTCATTGATGGATTTGATTTTCTGCCAAACCATTTATCTGGATGGTGATTTTAGTTAGATTCTTTATATTGATGTTGTCTATAACTCATTATTAACTTTTAAAAACACTCTGGTATATGGTTCAATATTTGACAAATACATTGAATTGCTAGATGGGCATGATCTTTAGCATTTTGTTGCAACAATCTCAATAACTATCACTGTGATACCAACGATCTATATTCTCAAAAGGAGGTCTGTTATAAGTCCTCTTTCATATGTATTCTTTGTTCTTCTTCTAGGGTGGAAAGTGGGAAAATATTAATGAACACACATGTTACACAGTACATGTGACTGGTACAAAAGGATTGTTGAGTGATGTCTACCCTACACGGTTAGATAGATGGTCAAGTGTTGATGACCAGACACACTTTGATGGTGCTCACTTGCTCATTCTTCAAGATCCTGTTATTGTATGTATTATGGAAAATATTTTACATTGTGCAAAGTTTGTATATTAATGTTGAGTTCTTATTGTTCTATGAGTTGTTTTACCGTATACTTGTATCTAGTTTGGTTGTGTTTATTGTTTTGCTCCAATTTCCTATACCAGTTTGCTAGGGCAAGAGTGTTGGGTTTTTACCTTTTTGTTTTATTTAATAAATTCATCCTTGCTAGATCACTGTCAGTATTTAACAACTACATGGTGGGACATTTAACTGCAAACATTTAGTATAATTTTGTGTTGTTCTTTGTGTGTTATACTATAATTTTGTGTTGTTCTTTGTGTGTTATACAAAGAAGTTGTAAGTTCTATTTAAATAGAGGCATGCGTATGGAAGGAATGTTATTGTTGTATGAGTTCATTAGCATAAATAGAACTGATATTGCTATTATCCAATTTCCACTTGAAGAGAATTTGAGATGGAATACTAGAGGGGAATAAAGTAGATGCTTAGGAAATAATTATGATTTCTTTATCAATAAAAGATGTTAAGCATTCTGATTTCAAATGCTTTAACTTGGTGACATGTCTATTGTGTCTAGAGACTACAAAAAGGGTTTTGCGTCTAACTAGAGAGAGGCTACATTAATGAAGTTTCTCAAACTTCACAATGAATTAATATGTGTATAGGTTAAAAGGGCTTGTCTTCTGACTCAGAAAACTCAGACTTATTAAGATGGCTTATCTGAGAACTATAGTCCTCCAATTTATTGAGCTTGACTGAATCCAGTCATCATGAATCTGCAAGGCATCATAATGGCCATATCCAATAAACAAAACCCTAATTGGGTTTCATTTCCCATAGTCTTGACCATACTCTACAATAGCTATAAGACCATCAGAGTTCCTCTCATGCATATACACAGTCCTTAATCAAGCAAACGCAATTGCCAGGTGTAAAGCCAAGTTCCACAACCTTCGGCCGCATCCCCTGTGCCTGTGCCAAAATGGGTATAAACAAGGTATACACAAACATCAAAGCATAAAGGGAGGCCGATTTAACAGATGTTAAAGTTGCATTTTGAGTTTTCTTTCAACATGGAAAATCATGTTGCTAAGCAGTAAGTAAAGCCAGACGTGAACTGCTCTTCTATTGCTGGAAGCCTGGAAGTGACCAATCACTAGATAATGAGACTTGGAAGGACAATATCTCTTTTGAGAATTTGTCTTACCAGAACTCTGAGTTGGCCATTACTGAAAGCGAATGGCCATCAATGGGTTTTCAAGAGTATAGCATTGCAATTCGTCTTACCAGAACTCTAAGTTGGCCATTAATGGGTTTTCAAATATATCAAGGCTGGTATGCCCTTGTGAATGTCTCTTGCAAGAACAATCATAATTCCATTATGGCTCACACCTTGATACGTAGGGAAGCCCCTATTGGCAAAACCACCACCCAACTGCACAGAAGAGCCAAACTGTTGATGAGATTGAAAAATCAGTTGGATCAGCTACTGTACTCAGTGTGATGCTTGCTTTTAGTAACAAAAAAAATTTCTATTTGCACTTTTTGGTTTACCACTTGTAAATTTGACAAGTTATGGTCTTTCACTCGTAGAATTTTATTTTTAGGGAAGCTCCCTAGTAAATTTATACGTTAAACAAAGTAGCTTACTTGGCATGTGGACCACAAGAATTGAAGTGCAAAAAAGTTCTAAAATAAAAGTTCCAAAGTTTACCGAAAACCACCCATTTATTTGCAAGTGATATACACAAGTTCTTGTAATTGGCAATTGAAGGGTTCTTGATAACTTTGTTTTTGCCTCTCCCCCTCCTGAAAATAGTTGAGCACAAAAGCAAAGTGCAAGTCCCCAGTTATACAAAGGCCTGCTTATGATTCATTGACTGGATCATTACCAAAACTGTTTTGCCAGTCTTTGGCAGGAACTCCGCTGCCCTGCAGCTCTTGTTTTTTTATGGTCCCAATAAAAGCCATTTGTCCATTGCTGCAAAGCAAACAAACCAGAGAGTCCATTGAAGAATGCAAAGTGTTGGAATGAAAGGAAAATGGTGGATTAACAATATTGGTGAAGGGTGGGGTACTTATTATTGGAAATGCTAATCACTTCCCAAATCCTAGTCTTCACACAAGATATGTTGATTTTTCTTGAACAACTTACAAATGTAGCCACCATGCATAAAGATTAATGATGTCAAAGGGATCTTTTATCAACTTCTTATGATGCTTGAAATTTATGTAGAAAGGACCATAAAATGGTATTATTACTTAGCATGACTTCGTCACTCATTGACACAACAAAATTTGCTAAGGCATTTCATTATTAATTTCCCCATAGATGTGCTATATACAGAAACTTTCTAGGGAATCTAAAAGGGGTAATATGTGTTGTAGAAGATTACTGATTTTCCAATTTGGATAATTCTTATTATAAATTGCCTGCACAATGATAAGAGAATCATCTTCAATCTCCACTTTTTTACAATTGTTACCTACAAATCCGAAGATCCAAAATGAGTGTCTCTATTTTTTCTGAGTTTTTAGATGCAACCCCTACACAATTACCCTTACCATCTTTGATAATATATTTGCCATTGGATGCTCTAAGATTATCTTTGGAAGCACCATCAAAGTTTAACTTAAACCATCTCACGAGAGGAGTCTACTTGAACTCCTTTATGATGTTTAAGGAAATAACCCTACAATTCTCATTAATAGGAGGAACTCTAAGACCATACAATTTATATCTCTCTCATCATCCCAGAACGAGAAAGATTTATCTTTGAGAGGATGGGCGGCTGTTCTGTTATTAATGACTTCAACCATTGTTGATTCCATTTTATCGTAGAAAGCTGATTCTAATGACTTCAAAACTAAAAATCATGATTTCATTGTTTGATTATCAATTTATCATTCATCAAGAAGGTTTAGACAAACTAGTGGCAATGTAATTAAATGGTCATTTCATACATTACTGATTACAATGTCCGATAGAGCTTGAATCTTGACTATCATTAAAAACATGACTTGATGTCTTCAATTCTTTCTGGTATTGTTGAATCAATGAATTATAAACATATAATTGAAGTCCATCTAAATACAAAATTATGATCATACATCAGGTATGAGAAGACTTCCCTACATTATAAATTGCATGGGAGAGATCTGCGGCAATTTTTGGTGACAGCACCAGCATCTGAAAACATGTGTGATTTTATCAATGTTAGAGGCCTACATCACTTTCTTTCTCCAGTTCTCTAAAACCATTCATTGAAACACTGCTTTCCCAATATTTTGTTGTGGTAAAGAAAATACTTCATTATTACAATCTTGCAGATAGTGCAGATAGTTTTTAATTTTGTTTTTGAAAAATTGTGAAGGTGGGATGTGATATAGCATATTGATGGTCTGTGTGTTTACAGGTCCGTTCTAAGTTGGGAATTTCCTTATTGACTATGAATTTTAGATCAATCATTTTCGCGGGAAGACATTTTCCAAAGCTCTGTTGCTAGCATGCATAGAAGTTTATGTTCAACACTTACACAAGCTACCACAAATTTTTTTTTGGGTGCTGTCATCAAAACAATTTTGCATGTTTCTATTTGTTGTGCATTAATATGTCCATTTTCAAGTATACTAGTTTAATTTTTGTATTTGTATTGATGGATTAAATGTATCTACACCACTCGATGATGGTAATACACAAACAAGAAGTCATATGAGGTAACTGTGACTAGATCATGTTTGCAAAAATCTAACTATTTGATAGCAGAGAATGAAAATGGCTTTCACTGTCAGATGCATGTAAGATTGCACTCATACTTGTATATAGCCAGGGGAGGGTTGGCAGAATCCCACCACAGGACATCAAAAAGTGGCAATAGATTTCTTGATTAGTATAGTATTAGAGGCAATAGCTATGAAGATTGTAAGCATGCTTTAAAATGTATACAATATGGGCACATCCCTGGGGTTTGTAGGTTGTTCCCCAGAATGGAACATTTGGGGTGTGGCAATATGGAACATCTTGGTTAATGGTACAATTTCCATTCAGAATGCTCAAAACAGGGATGAAAACATTAAGATCCTCTGTCTATGATACAAAAAGCTGTACAGCAGTACAACTTTGTACAAATTTGAACTTTTATTCATATTGTTTACAAAAATGATGAATTGAAACTTCTTTTACTCTTTTTGTACTTATTTTTCAAATATAAATTTTTATGTATTATTTTTACCACCATCCACAAAATCTGGAAAAAATTTCTCATCTCCAAAACCCATCCACCCGTTACCAAACCTCGAAGAAACACTGTTAAAAACATAATTTTGAGAGACCGTGCATCTGCGGTAGACTTGCAAAGTCCTGACCTGAGCCAGCAGCAGCAAGTTTTGCTGCCTTGATTTAGTCAACTCACAAATTTTGTCAGAAACCTGCAGAGCCTTCTACATTTTTGTCTTTTTTGGTAGAACTTGTCTGAGACTCGGTCAATCTTGGACCCACCTTGTTCCAAAAACTCAAAACATTATTAAAAATCCTAAACACAAAAACGTATAACAGCCATCTTCATTTTCAGTATGTATTTATTGAGCAGCAGCTTCTTTAAACCCTCGGCAATTTGTTTGATCATTGAATGATCTCAAATTCATTAAATCATGAGCAATTTCCCGAATTGGGTATCTCCTAGGTGCAATACAGCAACCAGTCCATTGATATTTAAAAGTTTGCAACTTGTTCCAGGTTTTTGAGAGGATTTGCACTTTTGATTCATGCAATTGATGTTATTCTGAACTGGAAACAACAAAAATCCAATATATCTTGAAATACAGTTTTTTTTAATTTGTCGTGCCAGAGCCTGAAATTGACCTGGTCAGTGTCAGTCCCAAAACTCTGCTTAAAACCATTTATTGACTGACTTCCGACCAATAATGTTTTGTGATGTTGTCCAATTGCTGATGAACTTCCTCTGTAAATGGAAAAGCGTGCTGTTCTGGTTTACTAATTTCAAAATACTTTGAAGGACTTGTACGACATCTTAACACAAACTGACTCCAGTGTAATAAATGGTTCTAAATCAAACCCATAATCACAACTTCTGCAAACATTTGGGGGCTCTAAAACTTGTTTGCTGAACATTATACATAATCGTTCACTTCTTGCACTAGCATAATTCCCATTTGAAACATAATGATAACATTTATAAGATGGCTTTCAGATGTTAAAAAGCTTCTATCTATTAAATATTCACCAATTACATCACACTTAAATGGCTGCAGTGATAGTAATTAGCTCACATAAGAAAATTAATGACTACAATGCATACCTTGCTTGAAGAGCAACTAGACACAGAACGCAGGGCCGAGGGAATATAGTACCTCTACGAATGTAAAATGCTCACAGCCGACAGCCTGATGTGGAGGGCTTGCATATCTTCTGCCATAGACTCAATCAATAAGTTTGTTGTGATTTTTGAGTTCTGAATCTCACTTTCTCCATCCAAATTTATTTTTCTGCTGAGCTCTTTGTGCGATTGGAGGCATTACAGATGGCATTGTCGTAAATTTTCAACAGTGTTTTAGATTCAGGATGCCCTTTTATAATCTTGCTAACAAACCTTGCCTCTGGCATCCTCAAAACCGTCAAAAGAGGGATGTCGAGGTCATTGATGGATTTGATTTTCTGCCAAACCAGACACCTAGGCCTCATAGTCTTTTCAAAACTGATTTGCAACAAGTGAGGGTGCTTCACAATATAATTTGCAGGTAGCTCCATGTTATTAACTAGAAAGTTCATCTTTTCTCTAACATTTTCCTTGGAGTAACAAAGGACTAGAGGGACAGCTCCAAGTAGTTGCCTGGTTTCTTCAGCCGAGAGCCCGCAGAGTTTGAAATTCTCTATCTTGGCCTCTAACGTTTCCGTGCGACTGACAGCTACCATAGCTACAATATACGTGAACGCTCTGCTTTCTTTGTCAGGGACAATCTTATGAATGAAATCCACTTGTGCAGGCATTAGAGACGTACGTGAGAGAACAGCTGGATGTACCAGTAAGAAGCTTACGAGCTCCGCCCCACAAAAACCCCATCCTTCCCAGAAAGCAAGCGAGGGCTTCAGGATCTTCTCCAAGCTAAAACTGAGAAGTCTTGGTGCTCTTAACAGGGCTTTAACGAGCACATCATGGGACTGAAATACATTCTTCAGAAACTCCATCTTGGGAAGAAACTCGTTCTTGAGGCTGACACTCAAGACGCTGGGATTTCTCTTCAAAAGTTTGACCAGATTTTGATCCACAAAACCAAAATCTTCCAGTAGTTTGATCTTAGGTTCCAATATTCTTTCAGTAAATCCGATAATTTGGGGCCAAATCCTTATTATATGGGCAATTTGGACTTCAGTGAAGCCGCGCTTTTTAAACGAATGAATAAATTGCTCTACGTTGTGGAGGGTTCGAAGCTTCTGCAATTGGGGGGCCAACTTGAAGATCTGAATGATGTCGACCTCAGACATGTTAAGTTTGGAGGAGGCAAAGTGTGAAAAGAGGGTCTGCGAATGGGCTTCCGCTGAGAAACCATTGCGAAAATGGAATGGGTGTATAAGAGACAGTTTACAGCATAATCTGGAGTTCATGGGAGCTGCTGCAACAACAAATAGTTTACGGCAAAACATGGTGTTCATCATGGAAGCTGCGGCAACAACAAAGGAAAGGGTTAGGGTTTTCAAAGAAAAGCTAGATTTTATCATGCTAATCGGTAGTATACCAGTAGTAAGCTTTTAATTGGTGTTTTTATGTGTGGATTTAGGATTCTCGGGCATAGAACAAATCGAAAGATTGAGGGCAAGTTAAATAATAAGTTTGTTGTATAACATGGTGTTTATCATGGTAGCTGCAACAACAAAAGAAAGAGGCTAGGGTATTCAAAAAAACAAAAAAAAATTGTAAAAATAGATAATGAGATTGATTTACTTATAATTATTGAGTTATCTTGTTAAGATGAGATGAAAAATATGTATATTATATTTCAATTACAAATAAAAAGAAGAGTTAATTTGAATTAACCTTCTAATTATCTTAAAAATGATGGGTTATAGATTATGTAAAAGAAGACGGAAGATTTGTTTTGATTGACACCTCTTCCATTCCCGCAAATTCAATAAAATCACGAAAAAGTCTAGAAGTTGAGGATTCAACTCTTAAGCCACCAATTTTCTCATCCATATTTAACATGGCATTAAAGTCTCCGCCGAGTAACAATTTGCACCCTTTGTTATCCTCTTATCACTTTTGTTAACATCTCCCACAACTCAATTTTTTCTTGAGTTTTGACCGGTCCATAGACATTGACAAGTATAAACTTCAGGTTCAACTTTAAACTACATGCTTGGAGGGACATCCAATTGGATCCATCAATTCCCAGATTGATATCCACATTACTTATTCTCCATATCATACCCATGCCATCATATGCATCTTTAGCACTTACGAAAAGCTCTCCCCATTGGTAATCCAATGACAAAATTAGTTTAGAATTATCACCCTCCAATTTGGGTTCCTAAAGGAGCATGATATATGTCATATTATTCTTAAACTTATTAAGGGCATTAAGCCCCTAACATTCCATTTTGAAATCTTCATTGCTTTCTAAGGGAGGGGCTTCCTCTCTTAGTACTTGTCAAGAATTTTTTAACTCTAGTAATTCCTTTCTCATTTTCCATCTCTTCCATGATTTGTTTAAAAGATTCTCGCCATCTTTTCTTGTCCACCCAAATATTGCACTTTAGTATCTTCGATGTCGATTGGGAAATGCTTTGTGGGTCAGTAAGCCCTAATTCATCATATTTTTCCTCTTCATTCGTGTCAAGACCAAAGCTTGGGCCTAGGGCCTCTGCATTCGGAGGGTTAGCAATATTGCTTTCACCTATGGGCTCCATCTTTGCCTTCTTATTTATGGACACTTCAGGGATGCTAGGTGATCCCTCTAGAATCAAAGAGAAAATCACATTCTTAGACCTTGGAGAGTCCATTTTCGCATGGTGAGGATAGGCCTCAACCGTTGTGGGTACCGCTTTATTCCCATCCCCATCTTGGAGCATCAATTTCCCTTTCATTAGGGACTGAGGGTCCTCTCTGGGAGGTGGATCCGTTTTCTTCTGATGATCAATATCTGATCTTTTATTTCTTATGTAATTTGTTATCGCATGAGTGTGCCTCTTGCAATTAAGGGAAAATAACTTTTTCTCCTCTACTTCGAGCATTTGCAACCGATCTCCATTTTTTGATCTAAGAAAAATATCCTTAGGTATTGTATTAATGGTGGCAATTTACAAGCGAGTGTACATGAGATCTAAATCTAGATCAATCAATGTTCCTAGTGATTGACCAATTTTTTTTAAAGACATTCTTCAAACCAAAACTCCAATGGCAAATTATACAGCCTGACCCGAACTGTCTCGCTGTAAGGATCAAATTCTCGTGGATTGCCATTTTTGCATATACAAGGGTGAATCTCCAATTTTCCACAGTCCTCCTTGAAAGACCTTCTCCCTTTCCTCATCTGACAAAAAAACCACAACAAAGATACCATACAAGATGAACTTTGATCCCATCTGAGGCGGGGGCCAATTAGCCTACAAATGATGGTCGAATCACAAAGGAATTCGCTATCCTCCGCTACTTCCTCCAATACATCTATCACTGGAGCCAAATCCCATCCACTCGGTAGTTCATATTTGTTGGATTCGGCCTGCTTCTCGCTCAATGCCTTCACCTGAGTAGATTTTTGCACCTCCTTCTGCTTTAATCTTGTGGGTTCCTTCTCCCTTTTTTTGTCGCTTTTCCTATTATTCACACCTTGCTTTTTTCTCTACTCTCATACGCATACACCATTTTTCTTTTTATTTTATTTTATTATAATTTAATAATACTAGCAATTGCACCTTGGTGTGCAATGGGTACGCCAAGAGGTCAATTAGGAAAGAAATCGGTGGTTTTTTTCATACATTTTGTAGTACATGAGGTCAATTGGTTGATCATTTAGCAAATAATGTTGTTTGTGCAATAAAGGTATCAATGGAGAAGTGATAGCTTCAAATCAACTATGTACCCTCTTATAGGCATCAAAACACAATTGAAACAAAACCTTTGAATGAGGAAGATAATCATGTAGTCATATATTGTTATCTAAAGAAATATTTTCTAGCAAGTATTTGGAACTCTAGGAGACAAATCAGTAAGTACATAGGTGTACATCTAACTTTTAGTTCAATAGGGAGATGGTTGAGAGAATGAGAGAGTTCATTATTAAAATGAATGATAGACAATCAACACTTCACAAAGCAAAAATAGTAGGGTTTGTTGTCTAATAGGATATATGTGGCCTTATGGGCATTAAAAATCTTCTATTCTATTCAACCAACAAAATTCTAGAAAACAAGAGTTTGTATAGAATAACATTTTATCATATTTATGTTCATATACGAACAATTTTAGATTAATAGGACTCAAAAAGTACATTAAGCTATAATAGAGATGACTAGATTTTAAAGATCATAGGTTATGACAAGATCAAACAACTACAAGCTAAATAAATGCTAACATAACATGAGAATAAACCCAAAGAAGTGAATCTCAAACCATAAAAACTAAGTAAAAATAGTCTTATATGGAAAGGATCTCTCAAGGAAGCATTGAGATGACAAAGAAGAAATATGGGAGGAATAATATCACCATGTTTGTTGCTACGATCAGCACAAAAAGGCTAATGCAAGATATGATGATGCTCATAATATGTCTAGGAATAAGAGGGTCAAGATTAACAATACTCAAAGCAAGCCTGACACACATCCTAGAACCTTTCCTAACATCCACAACCAATGAACCTTTGGTAGTAAAGAAAAAGCTAGTGATGTGTTGTTGCTTCCATGATCCATCCTGTGGACAAGGGTAAAGCCAAGATTGCAACTAGCTAGTTTGAAAGCAATGGTAGCAATACTACAAGTGGAACATTGTCTTTTTAATTTGTCTGTATATGTGTGTGAGCTAGTTTTATCCAATTAGTGTTTGTGACCTTTAATGTCTGAACTGGGCTGAAGGAAGTCATCTTGAGAACCTTGAGGGTTCCTATGCAAGGATATACATTTATGAATTCCAACCCCCTAAAGGCAGGATAAAGCACCCCCGATCATGATAAAAGAAAAAAATGGATTAAGTGGCACCTCAACAATATCATTTACATCAAATTTCATAGTAGATAGGAAATGTGGAACTAAGGAGTTTCTTATTCTCCATCTCTTGGAGAGGTAGAGACAACATATCCTATTAGATCACAATTGGTGGAAGAACAACCTCAATGACTTAGAATATGCTAGATATGCAACTTCATAATTTACAATTGTGTACTTCATGTGTATAACCAAGTTAAATAGATGAGGAATTTAGGAGAGTTTGATATAAAAAAGAATCATAAAAATAGTGAATAATTCTTGATAAAGAATAAGAAGGGAGAGCTTTCTGGAAGGAAAAATAGTTCAACCTTCTATAGTTTTGAATTCTCAACACCTCTAATGAGCGTTGATGCTCTAGAGTGCCTTGGCAAGGGTCCCACTTGGTGAGAAATTTGGTGTTGTGATTGTTTCTTTGCCAAGTAATATGTTGATTAGGAAAATTTATTTGATGAACTGATGCTAATTGTAGTATTCATGCCGCCACTTAGAATAGTCGCCTCTCCTTGCAAAGTGATAGTTCTCAATACACCCAAACCAAAAAAAACAAGTGCCAAAAATACTTCACAATCTAAGATTTGGTTAAATATTTCCTATAGTAAATGTTTTGACCTGCTTTAACAACACCAAAGATGGGTATGACCTCGTTCCTTGTGTTATTCATCTTTCTGTCCAACTATTTGGTCCCTACAATAAGGATTCAATCCTTGGTGGAAATGTTTTTTCTCCATTTGGTGCACTCAATGGTGGACAATTTAAAAATAGAATGTCAACATTGAAAACATGATGGAAACCAAGGAACGGAGAATAATTTCAAAAAAATTATAGACACAATCTAATATTTTGAGAGGATTTCCTTTTTTGGGTGCAACAAAACTTCATTACCATGCTTAGATTGGTGCAACACCCACAATTTAAAGATCCTATTGTTTCTTGCATTTGATTTTTTTCTTACAAAATGTTGTAGACTTTTTCAAAATGTTTGTGTTTTCTCAATAAAGTCATTGCTTTCTAGCTTCCTTCTCCATAGAGGAAGATTTTATTGCTAAAGGTACAAGATTTTATTGATTTTCTTGTACCTTTAGCAATAAAATCTTCCTCTACTAAACAAACTTGAAAAAATAGTTGGCTTCCACAACTGCTAGAGCAGAGAAATGCCTACCATGCATAGTTGCAATCACATTTTTCTATCAAAATTTGAAGGCCAACAACAATATGACGTGACACTAGACAAGGGTGTAAATGCCCTTGCCCAATGTCTAGCCCTTTAGGTAGTCAACTACATCTAGGATTAGGTCCAAGTATATTAGGGTGTGAAATATGACAATTATTAAAGAAAAAATAATAGGAGAAATAGATGACGATCATATGCATCTAGCTCAATGCATCTACCCTAAAGCCCAAGTTGCAAATTTGAGGGTTTATGGTCTAGGAATTTAGGATATGAAATAAAATTAGCCAAACAAGATTGACTCTATACTAAAAATCATAGACATTTTCTAAAAAAAAATTATGATTGTCACACTCTTAAAATATGAAGATAACGATTATTGTGCTAAAGAAGTGTTCCTTCAAAAACGTGAAGAATATATTCAAATTGCATCATTGAGAAGAGCTCTTAGAAAAGACCGAATATATACAAATTTCATATCACACTTTGTGATACCATGCATATCAAATAAAAAATTGTTCACAGATTGTAAATTTTTAATATTGTTTATTTTAAGTTGTGTTTGTACATGTGATTTGTCTCTTACATGGAAAACATGTACCATTTTATGGCCTTCAATTCCTTGACCTTTTATCAATTTCCTACCATTTGAACCTCACCCCACTTGCCCACTTCTATGTAGATGTAAGAGAGAACATATGTCAAGAGATAAGACAACCCAAAATTAGCTTGTTATCACAAGCCACTATGACCACCAAACCCAAGAGCTTTAAACAACAACTGGTACATGTCAAACTGTGCTTTGTTGAAACTATCTAACGTTGCCACATCTCAATGCAATTTCCACAACATGTGCCATCAAGCTTCCTCTATTCAAATTCCACTAATCTTCCCTTTCTCCTCATTATGTGACAAAGGAATTATAGTCAAAAACAAGTTGTAAAGTTGAACACAATGGCAAAAGGGACTCTAAAACATTTATTGAGGTGTTGCTCTCAATGTTTTTGCTTCTGCCCAAAGTTTTTTTTAGATATGGCTGCGGAGTATGTGTTTTCCTTTCTCATCTATTGCACCTTCATTTTCAACATATAATGACAATCTCAATATTCTAATTTATTTGGGTAATAATGGTGGATTTATAAGTGGAGTTTTGGATAGATTTAGCTGACATTTTTGGGTTCCATTTTAGGAACTATATACACTCTCTATGTTCTTGTTTGATGAAAATTGTAACTCCACATAGAGAAATAAGAGTCCTTGATCATGTTGAGCAGGGGGAAATGGACATTTTTTCTCATGCACTTTTGGTTTTTTTTTGTTTTTGGTCCTGATTTGAAATTCATTGTAATGTAAAAATGTATTATGTTTTTTTATCAATATATTGCAAAAATGTTAGTCAATATGATTTGAAAGACTCATATATTTATTAATGAAATTCCAGTAGAATTTGAAGTATACTAAAATTTTCAGCTTGTATAGCTGTTCTTTGCCTCCTAATGTTTTTAAAATTTGTTTGTATCCATTTCATTCATGTTTTTTAAGGCGAACGATCGACTTAATAATATATTTATGTTAGTTTTGGGCAATCCTCACAGCCACTGTGTAGATTGGCTAGCAGTTTTACCTCTGCGTTACTCATTCTAAAATCTTACATGATCAGGGTGTTCCAAAGTACTTCATTAATTCTAAAAGCTTGAAAGAATCCTTGCAAAAGCCATTTTGGGCATATTGTGTGATAATAGAATTCCATGAGATCATGTCTTTGAGGCATTTTGTCAACCAGTTGACGTGATGTTTATGCTTCCACATTTTGCATGCATGTCTATAAGAGTACTTGCGACTACAACATCGGACAACAATGTGCTTTCAATTATGTTTTGATGGATGCCCATACTCTGTTGCAAAGCTTCCCAATTTGGCACAGGCTGGGAGGATGCTGGCAAAGATTGTGGAGTTACGCCTTACACCTACCAATTGCATTTGCTTAAAGTTTCCAAGGCCCTCTCAATAAACCAATTTTGTGAATATCCATTTATCATTTATCATTCCAGTCTATGATACAACATCTCTTTGAGGTATTTAGTCAAACAACTCAACTGCCTTGTCTA
>VDFB02050733.1:0-96439 GCA_007258455.2 Sequoia sempervirens | reverse complement strand
CCATTTTGTGCATATCCTGCAGTCATTGTAGTACAGGAAACTAGATTCTTTCGAGGCATCACGTCAAACAGGCCCTGTGCCTTGTGTATACTTCCGCATTTTGGACAAATATCTACTAAGGCGTTTGCCACAACAACATCTGAAAAATACCCCCTTTCCATTATGATTTGATGGATGTCCATACCATGTTCAAAAGCTCCCGTTTTGGCAAAGTCTGGGAGTATGCTAGCATATTTTTGTGGAATTTATCTTTACACTTGCCGCTTGCATTTGCTAAAAAGTTTCAAATTTGCATATCCTGAAATCATTGCTGCCCATGAGATCACATCTCTTTGAAGCATATTGTCAAACAGTTAAAGTACCTTTGGATTCTTCTGCATTTCGAATATATATCAACTAAGGAATTTCCAAATATAACATCTGGTGAAAAGTCCCTCTCGATTATACTCGCAAAAGTTATGGAGTTTGAATGTCCATACCCTGTTCTAATGCTCCTATTTTGGCACAAGCAGGGAGAATGCTGGCATATCCTGCAATCATTGCATTCCATGAGATAACCTCTTTGAGACATTCTGTCAAACAGGTCTCGTGCCTTTTCTATGCTTACACATTTTGCATACATGTTTACCAGAGCATTTCCAACTATAATATGTGAAAAAAATCCCGCTTTGATGGATGTCCATCCCCCATTCCCCATTCCAAAGCTCCCATTTTGGCATACGCAGGGAGCATACTGGCGAAAGCTGTGGAATTTGGCTTTACACCTGCCAATTGCATTTGCTTGAAAGTTTCTAAAGCCTTTTCAACAATCCCATTTTGTACATATCCTGCAATCATTACAGTCCATGAGATGAGATTTTTTTCAGATATTCTGTCAAACAGTTCACGTGCCTTGTTAATTCCACTTTTTGCATGCAAGTTTACTAGGGCAGTCGTGACCATGATATATGTCAAAGTTCCTCTATTTTTTATTGTTCGATGGATGCAAATACTGTTCCAAAGCTCCCATTGCATTTGCTTGAAAATTTAGTCTTTTCAACAAATCCATTTTGTGCATAACCTGCAATCATTGCAGTCCACGAGACCACGTCGAGGCATCTTGTCAAACACTTCACTGCCTTGTCTATGCTTCCACTTTTGAATACATGTCTACCAGGGCAGTTGCAACTAAAGAATTTGGCAGGTTCCTGCAATGTTCCTGAATTTGGTTATGGGAACAGGATTATCATAGCTTGGAAGATATGAGATGCTTGACTGGATTACTGGCCTGCTAAGGTTTAATACTACAGTCCTCTTAGCATTTTCTTCCATAGCGAGCAAGCAGGGCACATTGTCATTGTCGTTCTGTTCTTCGTTCAGATCCTTCTCAGCAGGGCACACCGAATATTGGACGCAATTTTTTGCTGAAATATCCCACGCACTAACAAAATAACCGACACAAGTCATTCAATGGTGAACAGGGGAAAAAATCTACGTAATCATTCAACGGTGAACAGGGAAAAAACCGCTGACTGAAAACTACGAAAATCGAACGGTTGAAATTGTTTGAATCATCTCCCGAGCAATTTGAGCCATCGATAGATCAAATTAGCTTGCACTACTTCAAAAATAGGGAACGCCTTCGGCGTAAATTAATACTAGCAATTGCACTTTGGTTTGCAATGGGTACGCCGAAGAGGTGCGGAAGGTCAACCAGGGAAAGTTTTGGTATAGTTTTTTTTTTTTTTTTAGTTCATACAATTGTGTAGTACATGACGTTAATTGGTAGGTCATTTAGCAAATTATGTTGTTTATGCAATAAAGGTCTCAATGAAGAAGTGAGTTTTGAACCAACTATGTATCAACTTATATGGATTCATACACAACTAAAATGAAATCTCTTAAGTGAGAAGATAATTTATTTTAAAATTATGAGAAGAAATTTTATTATAATTTGTTTAATCTTAATATAATTATTAATTAGGAAAAAATATATATTTGTAATAATAAAGTTATTATAGGAGTTTAGTTTTTTTTTTTCTCTCTCCACCTTTCTATATCTTGTCTCTATCTCCCTCTCCCTTTTCTCTTCCTCTCTTTTTTATGTCTTTCACTCTCTATATGTTTGTCTCTCTATATCAAATGACAGCAGTGGCTATCCAACCCTTAAAATGCACCTATGCATAGATGACCCCATAAACCATAACTTCAGTGTAAATTTCTCGATGAACTTGACTCCCTGTTCAACACCAGTTGCACACCAGTCAACTTCAGTTCATTTTCACATCATTGCCCACTAAATTGCTCGAAAAAATATTTAAAAAACATTAGATAACTAGGAGTTTACATTGGTTTTTGTGTCTATTTTATTCAAACATTTTATTTCTTTATTTTTGGTGCTAGTGTATTTTGATCTTTTTTCTTTTTTTTTTGGCGCCAGTGTAATCCCCTATAATCATTTTGCAATGGTGTTATTGCTACTGAATACTCATTAAATTTAGGCAAATATAAAAAATATAATTCTGCTATTAATAAAACTTATTTAATAAAGCTATATGTATTGCTATTGCTGCTAAAACATCCTTCATGTATTAAATATAATCAAAATGTCATGCACAGCCTAAACGTTAAATTACTCTCACTCAAAATCCACCCAAAGGAATTAAGTTTTTTTTTTTATATTTGCTTACATTTAACTAAGCATAGCGATTAAAAGGGGGAAAAACAAACACTCTATGAGGTAATGGGGTCATCTATACATAGGTGCATTTTAGGGGCTCAATAGCCGTTGCCATCAAATGACATACTACCTTGAGCATAACTCGTCAAGGACACATGTCATTCTTAAATAGTTGGCATCAAACAACTAGTCAAAAGTTAGTTTTCCTTTTATCTATCTCACTTTCCCTTTCCATATCTTATATTTCTCTCTCATTCTCTTTCTCTCTTGTGTATTCCTCTCTCTTTCAATTTTTGTCTCAACCTCTATTCTCTTGATCTCTATCTCCCTATTTTTCCCTCTCTCCATCTTTATATCTTCTAGTATAATTTAACTAATTATATAATCATGCACTTTTATACTATTTGTAATATAATTATTTTCCTTAGTAAATGTAGAGTAAAACTTACAAGTAACTTAGTATATATATGTATATATATAATAAATTGGGTAAAATAGATGGTGTGTCTTCATATGATGGCAAAAAAGTGTTGGATAAGAAGGCTCCCAAGTAACATCAACGATAATGAATATTCTTCCATCGGATTTCAAATGGATGGTCATGTCTTGATTAGCAAAACCAAAGATGATGTTTAAAATTTAACTATAATATTTATTTAATTTAATGTAATTTGATAAAGGTTGTCCATTATTTTTGAAGCGAGGGATACTTAAAAAACATGATTTGATTTAATTTTAGTTATTTAATTTTGAAAAAAAAAAGATATGAACTATCCTTTCCAAAATGACAATATAATAGTATACTTTCAAATATTTTTTAAGTAATAAAATTAAAGTTATTTAAAAAATAATAATATATGATAATATTTTTTGTAAGATTATTTATAAAAATTAATATTAAGTAAACATTATTTTGATAATAATCATACATATATCTCATTAAAAAAGTCATAAGATTTATAAACAAGAGCCGCAAGCAGCGAAGTTCCTGCAGAAAGTTTTAGAATAGTTTTGTTTGTATTTGTTGAGTTTACTGTGTTTTAGGAACAATTGGTCAAGATAAAGCAGTTGTTGCCTAAATTTAGGAATTTGATCATTGATAGAGTCAACTTTGTCTTCCATTAGAAAATGATTCTTATAACAAAAGAATTTTGCTCACTTCAAAATTCGGATACTCTGGTTGTGCTTTTAGGCATGAACTTTAGAACTTTCATTGTACGTAGAGTCATGTATAACCAACTTGTTTAAATGTTACAATTTTCTACACAAATGAAAATGAAAGCATATAGTCCCAAGTCCTCTTATAGGTTCCTAATGTCTCCAAAAAATGCCTTACAATAGAAAATGATCTTTTTATTCCATTCAATAATTTAGATAACTCGTTTATAAGCCTAATAAAACATAATGTGAAGTGTATTGCAAAAGGCCTAAATCAAACATCAAAAATCTCAATTGAACCCATATGCCCATTTTGATGATTGTAGAGTAGTGGAAAAAAACATTGCAATAGTCATTGGAACAAGACCACAAGGTAGAGGATTAATTGTTGAAGCTATTCTTGAAGCCTCTTCATAGGAAACATGACTGACTAATTTTGGTATTCTCTTTTAGCACTAGGATCTTGCAAAAGTGGAAGCAATAGTTTTAATTTTCTATATATTAACCATCTTTTACTTACAAACTTTTTTTGAAAAAGGAGTTAAAAGGTGCCATACCTCTACTTCATTTAATCCAAGATCAATTAGTACTACACCAAGTTTTAGCTAATGACCATGAACCAAATCTGGCACACTTGCTACAACAACAAGAATATCTACTTCATGAGTAAAATCTACATAGAATTTTTTTTTTTTGTTTTGAGTAGCTATCCAGTCTACATTTTTTTTTGGAAACATGGTTTAAAACTTTAAATTAATACTTAAATAAAGATAGTCTACTATGTTTCAAATTTTAGAGCTATTCAATAGAATATGGCCCATATTCTAACATGTCAAAAACTTTTTAAAGAAGAGATAATGTAGTCCACCCTTAATCAATGTGTATTTATTTATAGACTAAACATTTGTACTTATAAATTTATAGATATGTATTTTTCTAGATAAATTTTGTCCTTATACCATGCATTCTAAAAATCAACTAAACCCAAATCTTCTACCATCTCATTGGACAAAATATTGCTTGTAACATAATTTAACTACTTGTGAGATTTTTTTCATCCCAAGTTTTTGCAAGCAAAACTCAACAAGTTTTTGATGAGCACAAATATGAATGGATGACCTCTATCAATATTTATTGCTTCCCCTTTCTAATTAATGTTTATTATTGTTTTCTTTCAGGTATTAATCGAACCTCATATAATATACATGAATTACAAGAAAGAAACCACTAAAGGTTAGCATGGGAAAGCAAGGCGTTCCATCTGGTCAATGGATTGTTGTTCAAGCTAGGGCCCAACCAAGTATTAAAGTGTGTGGAGCAGTAAGAGATTGGGAATGTACTTCAACAGGCACATGTGAATCTTATTGGAGGCCATTGGAACTTCAAGTTCATGCCGCAACATGCAATGTACTCTTATCAAGTCTATGGTGGTCTTGATGCCAAAGAATAGGTAACGAAATATTGAATTGGAAAACCATTAAAACAAGACTTTATGCCCCTTTGGCCATCCCAACCACAAGAAATATTTGAAATATGAGGATTGAACTTCATTTTCCTATTAAATTTTAGCTAGACACATTAGTGTAAATACATTGTGTTCACCACTAAAGTATGTGATTAAGTGAGCTCAAGCAAGGGCCATGTAAAACAATCGAAAGGCCAAGTTGAGGCCACAAACAAAGTTCTCATTTTAGTTATAACATGTGGATTCTCTTCTTTTTTTTGTCTGACCTTCCTGGTCTTTTGTGGGTGGTTGCTGCTTGTTCTGGTTTTTTCCTTTTGTGCAGCCGGTTGTGTCTGTTGGACTTTTTTGTCCTTTCTTTTTTGTCATAAACTTTGTGGTTTCGGGTCCCTGTAAAAGTAGTTTTACCCTTTATCGAAAACATGTGGATTCTCTTGGTTTGGTTAAAGATTCTATAATCCTTGTTGTTCTTAAATCCAGCCCATTTTCCATCCTCATTCTTCCTAGTGTCATGGATACCAAGACCAAACACTTGTCTATGAGAATACTATTACCATCACTTAGTTCAATCAAGCTTGGATGAGAGGAATTTTAATGAAAAATGGATGAATGTTAGGGATCTTATTAAGAGGAACTTAAACTAGATGTTGAGGACTTATCTATCTTGAAAGATCATAGTACTAACTTTATGTTCAAACCTCGTACTTTCTTTCCTGGGATTTCCTCTACTTCCCCCCAAATGATGGTTGTGATGTCAATATGGCCTCTTGGGGTTATAATTGTCTAAAGAAGTATAAGGATGAAATTAAAGAAACTATCTGTAAACAAGAAAAGCAGGCTAGGGTTTTGTCTTCTAAGAATAAGTAATGAGAAAGTTTCTCTATAGAATTCCTATTCTCCTATATATTTTCCTAAGTTTGATGACTTCAAATTGGATGTTGATAGTCTACAACAAATTTATGACCTTGTGTCTATGACATATGTAATTGGGGTCATCATGCAATAGAAAGTCTGCACAACCTCAACCTGTACATTTGGTTAATTATCCTTTTATGTAAGATAAAATTTGTGATGAAGGTCCATGGTTAAGGGATGATGTTGCAGAGAAGCCTATGATGGAACTTACCATGCAATGTGGCATTGGATTTATTCCAACTTGACAAATAGGCTTGGAACCTTGTGATTTTTATATCTTCTTGTAGTGTGATTAATCTTGCAAGGCGGTGCACCCATTATGAACAACATTTAAATATGGAATCCTTGGATAGTTTTATAGCAGGAGTTTTGTTTTAAATAGTAGGTTTATACTGACTATTGAAGGCATCTTCAATTTTTATATTTTGGTATACATTAATGACAGTCAATAGACAAGTAGTGTCCCAAATCAGGCTATTGGGTTTGGCTGAAAAAATCAGATTTATGTTTCTCCATTTTATTGGAAGGTTGAAACTAAAATATTAAAGAAAGTTGAAACTAAGTTTAAAGTTTCAATAAATGGAATATATGAGAGCCAAATCATGCAATGAGACTATAAATCAGTTTATATAATTATTAATAATAATTAGGGCTCTAGAATTATAATTTAATTAATTTATATAACTAATGTTGTAATTAATTATTTGATTATAAAAATTCTCATGACTAATTATTTAGTTAAACATTTAAAATAATTATTAAATAAGATATGGTTATAATATAATTGATTAAAACATCTATAGTTATTTTTATAATTATTTTAAATTTTAAAATAATAATTAATAAATTAGAATTATATTTATATATTCTAACCCTAAAGTTAAATAATTATATAATTCTGATTCTAATTCTAAATTACTAAAATATTTAATTGTATTTTAGTGAACTATAACCTTAATCATAATTTAATTAAAAAATTATATTGTTATAATTGTAAATTAATCTATATAATTATAATTTTATCTCTATGAAAATTTAGAGTTAGTTAAATTTAGATTGAAAATGTAAATAGAATAGTTAAGTTAAAAGTAATTGCCATTAAATAGAATAGTTAAGTTAAAAGTAAAAGTATAAGGAAATTTATTAGTATTTAGAGTTAGTTAAATTTAGATTGCAAACGTAAATAGAATAGTTAAGTTAAAAGTAATTATTTTCTCCTGCCCTTTCAATCTCCCACTATAATCGCAATTCTCATCATGGAGCCGGGAAAATCGCCCTTATCGCTCAAAAGTTTTGAGCCAATAAAATTGAGGAAAAATAATTTTCAAAATTTAAAAAGTTAAAAATCGTGCATTTAACTTTTAAAAAATTAAAATATAATGTATTAAAATTAAACTATAATGTATAGGAAAGAAAATAATAGATTTTGATTGGTTGCAAGCAAAACAATTAATCACTAGTTAAGTTCAAGGGGTCGCCTATAGTTCCATGGCAGGAACTAATAATATTATAAAAAATTATATTCCACTACTTGCAACTTATGCATTAAAAAATAAAATATAAATTATAATATCACGAATTCTAACACAATACTCAAAACTATAATAAATAAAAATATTATAAATTATATAATTTAAAATTACATAATTAATAATAGAGAAACAAATTGAACTCTATTTTATTATTATAAATATATAATTTTATCTAATGAATAATTATATTTTTAAATATAATTTTTAATTAATAAAAAATAATAATATGATTACATTATTATAACAAATATTTCTTTGTTATGATTTTTAAATAGAAATTATTTTATATTTTTAAAAAGGCCCTGTCATCCAAATAAAGTTATTATAACAAATATAATTTATAAATTATTGAATAATAATAATTTATTTATTTGAGATAATACCATTTCTATTATTAGAAATAATACGTACTTTTAAGGTCTTCAAATTGCCACCAAATACGAAATCAACTTATTGTAGATTAAAGGTGATTTTCAATGGCATTTCAAATAAAATAAAACCATGATGTCAATCAAAATTATTCCAGTAAATCTCTTAGGCCTGCTATTTCTATGTAAATCTTTTATTTCGTTAGTTTTACAGCCACACAGCTAAGATTTGCGCTGGAAATTATCTGCTTTTGACCAGTCTTCACCACCACGTAATTTTGAAAGTTAGAAAAAAAGAGCAATGAATGGTAAAAAAATCCGGGAATAAAGATTGAGTGACGCATGCCACCTCTAGATGGAGAGGCTATTTATTATAAAACCATGAGGGAGCTAATAGCCGTATCCGTATAAAACCATAAAGGAGGCATAAATAAAAGCGGCTGAAAATGAACAAATGGCTGCAGACATTTTAATCATCTCCCGAGCAATATATACGGTTGATTGAACATTTTAGGTTGGTCAAGTTCATAGTGGATACGCAAGAAATAATAAATAATAATTTATTTTATTATCATAATATATATTACTCATAATATCATATAATATAATAAATTAGATATTGTATATTATTATAACATGCATTACAAGCATCGCATTATAATATCTAAGACTAATATATGATAATATATATCATATAATATAATAATATACTCTGCAATCACAATCTTTGGTGTGTAATGGGCACACTAAAAGTGTGGAAAGTCAATTAGGAAAATTTGACCCCATTTTTGCATAAATTTGCACAAAATGTGAGGTCAATTGGTAGGTCATTTAGTAAATGATGTTATTTGTGCAACAAAAGTTCCAATGGAGAAGTGATAGCTTAAAACCAACTATGCATCCATTTATAGGGATCCAAACATGACTGGAACAAAACCTTTGAATTGGGAAGATAATCAGGCTTCATTACCAAGAGAGTCATGTATGTTTGGAAATAGGAGATAGGAGAGATAGAGAGGGAAGAGCACAGAGAGGGAGTAAGAAGATAGAGATAAAGATGGAGGTGGAGATGGATATGGATATGGAGGAGAGGGGTACGAAGAGAAGGGAGAAATAGAGAGAGAGGAGAGAGGGATAGATAGAGATGGAAGATCTATACATCTATAGGAATGGAGACATAGAAAGATAAAGATAGAGATAGGAAGTGATATATAGAGAGAAGTAAAGAGAGGAAGAGATAAAGGGATAGAGAGATGGAGAGATAAATAATATAGAAGAGAGGGAGAGGGAAGAAGAAATATGGAGAGATGGAGATAGACAAGAAAAATATATAGAGGTCTAAGAAGAGGGAAAGGGGGAGAGAAAGGGAGAGAAGTGAATGGATAGAGAAAGGGAGACATGTCTAGAGATAAGGGGGAGAAAGGAAGATAGAGGTAGAGATGAAGACAAAGCAAGAGAGGAAGAAGGAGAAAAATAAATAGAGATAGAGAGAAGTAGGAGGGAGAGATAGAGAGAGAGGAGAGATAAGGAGATATAGAGGGGAATATAGAGAGATAGAAAGATTAAAAATAGGAGAAAATTAGAGGTAGACAAACAGAGACATAGGAGGAAAGAGAAATAGGGGAGAGGAGGATGGGAGGGATGCAAGAGAGAACTAGAGAAGGGGGGAGAATTAGAGAGATATAGAAAGAGGAAGTGATAGGGAGAGGGAGCAAGAGGAAGAGATAAGGATATAAAGACCTGGAGAGATGGGAAGATAGAGATAAGTGGGGAAAGAGTAAGAGATAAAGAAGATGATAGAGACAAGTGATAGAGAGAGGGAGAGAGATAGAGAGAGGGGGGAGATAGAGATAGAGATAGGGAGGAAGAAACAAGGAGTGTGTGAGTGAGTGAAAAAAGGGAGGCAGAGAGATATATATGAGAGAGATAGGAGGGGAAACAAGGAGTGTGTAGGAGAGAGGAGAGACATATGGAGAGCAGAGACAGAGGAAAGAGATATACAATTAGATAAAGAGAAGAAGACATGGAGAGAAATAGAGAGAGAAGAGAGAAGTAGGAGGAGGACAAAATGAGGGGCTACATGAGAGAGGGAGAGAAGAGATAGAAAAGAGGGAGAGATAGAGAGACACATATATTAAAAGATAGGAGAAGAGGAGAGAGAGATGCAGAAGAGGTAATGATATAGCAATAGGGAGAGAGAGAGAGGGAGACAGATGGAGATGGAGATAATCAATATAGAGGGAGAGGAACAACAGAGATAGAAAGAGGGAGACAAAGAGAGAGAGAGAGAGAGAGAGAGAGAGAGAGAGAGAGAGAGATATAGAGAGAGGTAGAGTGAGATAAAGGAGAGAGGGATAGAGAGGGAGGAGAGAGGGGGAGACAAATAGGGGTAGAAAAAGAGAGTAAGGGAGAGAGAGAGAGAGATAGGGAGAGGGAAAGATCTAGGAAAAGAGAGAAAGATAGAAGGGAAGACAAATATAGGGAGAAATAGGGGAGAGAGGAAGAGAGAGATTGAGAGATAATGAGAAATGTAGAGATAGAGAGGGAGACAAAGATATAAAGAGTTCTCTCCTACATATATATATTTCCTTTCTTTCTCTTTTTTCTCCTTTTGCCTCTATATCTTATCTCTATCTCCCTCTCCCTTCTCTCTTCCTCTCTATTTTTTATCTATCTATTTTGCTCCTCAAGTGTGCAATGAGTACACTAAAGAGGTCTTAAAGGTAAATTATCATATCCTTAATCAAATGACATGCTAGCCTAGAAATAAATCCATAGGGACACATGCCATCCTTAATGTTGGCACAAAATAATTGATCAAAAGTTTGTTTCTCTCTAACTATTAATTTAGATTTTAAGATAAAATTTTATTTATTTTATTAGATAAATTAAAATAAAAATTCAAAATATAACTATTTTACAATAATTAAAACATTAATAAGACAATTAATTATAAATTAAAATATTCTAATAACTATTAAATTTTTTGTAGTTTCATAAGAAAACAAATAATAAAAAATAAATTTAAAACTTAAGTCTAAATTAAATATTGAAATAGAATAAACTAAATGCAAAGTCAAAATTTATCAAAATACAAATATTAATAAAAATTATAATTTAAAAATAACAATAAATAATAAACTTATTAAGGTAATAAATAATTAAATAAAAAATTAAAACTAATTTTAATTTTATTAAAATTGAACAATTAATAAAATATAATTCTATTTTTTATTTCAATATTATCAACTTCTTTTTTCTTTGTTTTTAAAACAAAAAGCCTACTTTTAGATTGTTAAACCATTTTAAAAATAAAAATAGAGAAAGTTATTAGAATTGAAATATTAGTAAAATAGATGTGGGGAGATGACGGATGGTTGGGCACTCTGCAACTCGAGCTAGGGAAATCATGCCCTAGCTTTGTTTTGATCTTCTTTGTGCATGCGTTGTGGGGGGCATTGCAGGTATTCGAGGGGAGGGTGTTGTTTAACTTTTTGGTTAACTGCGTGTAGATCTTCTCCTTTGGTGGTTGCGTGGAGAGTGTGGGGTGTTGCTACGATTGGAAGATCACCTTCTTTCTATTCTGGAGTTTGGTTGTTATCACCGTGTGAGCAGGGTAGGTAGCGGGGTGGGTTGTGTGCCATGTAGGCTGTGAGGGTTGCGGGCCTTGGCTATTGTGTGGGCCGCATGGGGTCCTTTGGCTAGGGTGGGGTTGATTGGTAGGAGCTCTTTTGTCTGGGGCAGCATGCTGAGGCCTCGTGCCTTGTGGTGTCATGACTTTGTAAGGCCGTGTTTTTGTTGTTTGGGAGTCGGTGTGGGGTGTGCGTGGGTGCTTGGTTGACCTTTTGCCAATTTTTTTCTTTATTCTTTGCGTCCTGGGGCTTGCATGCCCACTTTGGAGTAGTATTTGTCTCAATGTCTCGTGGGGAATCATCCGGGGCTAGTCCCAAGTTGGACTTCCACTCTGCGTTTGGTTTGAAGCCTCTTGCACAGAATGTGAAGATAATTGGTAATAATTTATTTTCTTCGGAGCTAGATATGTATGGTTTGGGCTCGTCTGGGGGTTGTCAGATTACGAAGATTAATGGGTGTCTGAAGAGGTGCAAGGAGAGGCCGAAATTGATTATTCCGATGGAGATGTTGGTTGATGATATTGAATACTATTCGAAGCATTCCTTTTATTGCATGTTTATGGGTTTGAGAGTCTCCTTGCAATTTTTGGAATCCTGGGCTTAGAGGACATGGTTGCCAGAAGGAGAGATGGAGATTAGGCTCTTGGTGAACAACTACTTTATGGTTTCCTTTGATTGCATGGCTGATCATAATAGGATTTTTGAAGGGGGCCCCTATTTTTATAACCAAGTGGGCTTGTTTATTAAACCATGGCATGCGGGTTTCAATCTGACTAAGGAACTCCCGAGTTGGGTCCCAGTGTCGAGTCAGCTGTCGTAGTTTCCAATTGAATGTTGGCGAGAGGATGTATTATAGTTGGTGGCTTAAATGCTCGGTAAGTCTGTTGGGTCATCACAACAGACATAGTTCAAAAAGGTAATGACTTTTTCCCGTATATGTGTGGAAATTGATTTAAGCAAGCCATGCCAGATTCTGTGGGAGTGTAGGTTCCTATACCTGGATACAACAATTGGACTATGAGACCCTACCCTTTCGATGCTGATTTTGTCATGAGTATGGGAACTTGCAGCGTAGGTTCTCTAGGGCTAAGCCTGTGGAACCCCAACCCTTTATGCCTCCTTGCAACCTACCTAGGGTTGATAAGGGGAAGGAGACTATTCCGGGTGATGGAGCTGGTGAGGATGGATTTGCCCCTATCAAGGCTTGTAATAGGAACAGGGGGCAAGAAAGGACTTTCAAGGAAAAGCATGATGATGACACTTTTAACAGGTTTGAGGTATTGGATGATCTCAGTCAGCAGGAAGTGAACCTGGGTTTGATTAATTTGGATCAGGGGACTTTGGATGTTGGCCAGGAAGGACCTCCTCTGGAGGTTATGCAGGATGATGGGGTTGGGCAGATGGATACTGATCAACCTTCGATTGCTCAAGTAGGATCAAATGATATTGTTAGGGTAACGAAGTCTGGAAGCGGGGGGTCTCCTAGGTCCCTGAAGGAAGGTATGGATGTGGGGAAAAGCTCTGTCTCTTCTCTTCGTTTGGGTATTCAACAAAAGGATCCAAAGAAAGGTGTGAGTGAGAAGTCCTCAAAGTTGGGTCGAAAGGACTTGGAAAAGTTGAAGATTGTTGGTGAGACATTGGTGGAATCGGGGGTAGTCAAGACCCTCGATTCTCATTTCTCTTGCTCTTTGAAATGACTATTCTCTCTTAGAATGTTAGGGGCTTGAACAGTGGCCCTAGACAAAAAGCTATTCGAGATTTGATTAAAAGTAAATCTCCTAATATTCTCTTTCTATAGGAGACTAAATTATCAATTGAGAGTATGTTGGGTATATTACCTAAGTTGTGGAGAAATGGTGAATGTCAGTGTATTGGGGCTTTTGGCTGTTCTGGGGGGTGGCTTGTTTATGGAACCCTCAAAATATTTTCCCTATCTGGTGGATGTCCTCTAAATCATCTATTTCATTTGAGGCCTCTAGCTTTGAGATGGGAGAAAAAGTCTTCTTCTTGAATGTTTATGCTCCTATTGAGTTTTAGGGTAAGCAACTTCTTTGGACCCATCTTCAATTTGTTCGTAGCTTGGTTCCTTATCATCTGTAGATTATGGCTGGTGACTTCAATGCCATTGTTGAGTTGTTAGAAAAATGGGGTGGAATTGCAAGGCTGGAGTCGTATGCTCTGCTACTTTGGGATTGCATTTCATCCTTAAATATTTTTGATGTGAAACCTAGTAATGGGTGTTTCACATGGAACAATAGAAGGATTGGAGATAACTGTGTTGCTGAGAGGTTGGACCAGTTCTTAGTTTCTTGTTTCTGGGTTGGTGGTGGGTGGTCTTCTAGCTCTGAGATTTTGGACTGGAGCGGTTCTGATCACTGGCTATTATGTTTAGTACTGTTCTGGTTGGTCTACCTAGGACTCCTTCATTTAAATTCTAGTTGATGTGGTTAAGGGATGCTACTCTTTTTGACCAAGTTGTTGATTGGTGGAGGACCGGCTGACCTGCCTTTGGTATAGCTATGTACACTTTTTCTAAGCTTCTTCAGTTTGTTAAGTATCAACTTAAGAGGTGGAACCACCAGTGTTTTGGTAACATCTTTCAGGATAAGGATGTTGCTCAGGCAGAGCTGAATAAAATTACGAGGTTGATTCAAGAGAATGGGGTTACAGAGGAGCTTTTGAGGGAGGAGGCTAGGACTTTAAAAGTGGTTGAGGAATGTGAATTGTGGGAGGAGATCTATTGGAAGCAAAAGGCCAAAGTTCAATGGCTGCAAGCAGGAGATAAAAACACTGCCTTTTTCTTTAATTTTGTGAAGGACAAGAGGCATGGTAATTCCATTTTTGTTATTGTGAATGATAGGGGGAATCATCTTTCCTCTTTACCAAAAATATCAGTTGAGGCATCATAGTATTTTGCTTCTTTATTCAGGGAGGAGATGCATGGTGGCTCTGCTGAGGAAGCTCAGGTTCTCTCGTGCATTCCCCAATTGGTTTCCTGGGAGATGAATGAACAGTTGATGGGAGGGATCTCTCTTGAGGAGTTGGACGGGATTGTGTTCCAAATGAAGAAAGGAAAAGCTCCTGGACCCGATGGTTTTCCGATTGAATTTTTTCAAGAGTTTTGGGATATCATAAAGTTGGATCTTCTTGTAGTTGTACAGGAATCCCAGAGGAATAATTTTTTTTTGTGTGCTATGAATTCCACCTTCCCCGCCCTTATCCCCAAATGTGAGGGGGTTGATAGGTTATCTCAGTTTCGGCCTATTTCTCTTTGCAATGTGGTTTATAAAATTATCTCAAAATTGATATTTGAAAGGCTAAAGAAGTGGCTTAAAGTGTTAATTTTTTAGGAGCAAAGTGGTTTTTTGGAGGGGCGCCAAATTCTTGATGGGGTTGTTATAGCAACGGAGACCATACATTCTATGGCTAAATCCCATGAGAAGGCTATGTTCATTAAGCTGGATATGGCTAAGGCTTATGACAGGGTTAGATGGTCTTTCCTGAGGAAGGTTCTGGTGGCTTTTGGAGTTTGCGAAGAGTGGATTCAATGGGTCATGAGTTATGTTATTTTTGTCTCATTTTCAGTGCTAATAAATGGTAGCACTCTAAGCTCTTTTATGCTTCTAGGGGTTTGTGTCAAGGGGATCCTCTTTCCCCGTACTTATTTTTGCTTCTTCTTGAAGGTCTTGGCCACTTGATGAGAAGAAAGGTGGAGATGGGCATCATTCAGGGCTGGCAGTGGGGGGGAGGTTTTCCCCCGCAATCTCATCTACAATTTGTTGATGATATTGCTTTGATGGGGATGGCTCTATCAGGGAAGCTACTAATTTGCGGCAGGCTTTGGATGTTTATCTTAAAGCTTTGGGGCAGTTGATTAACAAAGACAAATCCTTCATCTTCTTTTTCAATACCTCGGTTCCCATTCAAAGAAGGATTGTGAATATCTTGAGGTTTCAGATAGGGGCTCTCTCTTTGACTTATCTAGGTATTCCTATATCTGTTGGCAGACTTCCCAAAGGCTCTTGGCAGGGTATTATTGATAAATTTTGGGTGAAAGTCAATCATTGGACCCACCGATGGTTATCTTTTGTTGGAAGGGTTTAGCTTCTCAAGTCGGTGGTGCAAGCTCTCATGAATTATAGATGCATTCTTCAGGTGGCACCGATGGGTTTTCTTAAGGAGTTGGATTCTCTTATAAGACAATTTTTATGCACTAGAAGTTTGATGTCTTCCAAGTGGAGCCTCGTCAGATGGGAGGTTGTGTGCAGCCCCAAACAGTATGGTGGTCTTGGTTTTCGGTAATCGACTCTGTCGAGGGTAGTTGTGGCTGCTAAGTTGTTTTGGAGATGGTGTGTGGAGCAGGACCAAAGGTGGGCCAGGATCTTATCTCATAAGTATTTCCCAAGGATCCCTCATCAAGATCTCCCTAGGTACCCTTTAGAGGGGAAGGGTTTGGTGATTTGGGCTACTCTACAGAAGGGTTCCAAGCTTATCAAGGATGGTTTATTTTGGATTTGTAGAGGAGGCTCTAATGCTCTTTTTTGGTTGGACTCTTGGGATGGCCAAGCTCTCCTTATCTCTCAGTTTCCCAACTTGGTTCCTTTGTGTCAAAGATTTCTTGAGGCTGGATGGGCTAGGGTGAGTGACTTCAAGTCTCTCTCTTTCAGGGGTCAGTTGGGGGTGGCTTGTTGGAAGGATCCCTTGGAGTGGCTGGATTTTGGGTTGGAAGAAAGGAGTGTTGAGCTTCATAACATTCTTTGTAGAAGGAGTTGTTGTTCTCTCCTGGGAGAGGATATCCTTGCTTGGATCCATAATCCTAAGGGGGCTTTTTCGGTTGCCTCTGGCTACCAAATTCTTTTGGCTAAGATGTTGGGTGGAGGGGAGGTTCATTGGTGGAAAACGGTGTGGAACAAGCTCTCTTGGCCAAAATGCAACTGTTTTGTCTGGAATTTGGCTTGGAATAGGTGCTTAACCTTGGATAACATTCGTAAGCATGGATTTCAGGGGCCTTCTATCTATGTTTTGTGTGGTAATGAGGAGGAGGATTCTTCACACCTATTTTTTTGGTGCCCCTTTGTTTCTCAACTTTGGCATTTTTGGTGGGGAGTTTGGAAGAGGCCCTCTATTCATGCTTCTTCTCTAGTTGAGTTCTGGGATAGTATGGGTAGGCCTCCCTCTATGGATTCCTTTTTGCAGGATGTTTGGTATGTTGGTCCTACCTTTTTCCTTTGGAAAATATGGCTGGAGAGGAATCGCAGGATCTTCCGTGGGGAGAAGTTGATGATTCAACAAGTGTGGTGGCGTCTGTTAGGAATCATTTAGGAATCGGTTGTGGCTAAAAGTGAGATGGTCTTCCCTCTGGAGAAAGGCGATGCTGAGTTGGTGGAAAGATTGGGAATTCAAGAAATTCTCTCTTCCTCTGTTGGTAACAGGATTCATAGGCAGGGGAAGCAGAGAATCCAACGGGTGGGTAGGTGGTTACCACCTTCGAGTGGAGTTCTGAAGATCAATACTAAAGGATCTTCTAGGGGTAATCCTGGGCTTGTTGGGATTGGAGGAATTGGAAGAGATTCTATAGGGTCGGTTATCTTTCTTTTTTCATTTCATGAAGGGGCTTAGACTGTTAATTATATGGAAGGTCTAGCAATTCTTTATGGTCTTGAGAGGGCTCTATCTCTAGGATGGAGAAAGATTATTTGTGAAGCGAATTCTTAGATTTTAATTAATCTGGTGAATGACCGAAAGGTGACTGATATTAATTGGCAGCTGGCGGTGGTGGTTCAATGGATTCTTCAGGTTAGTTCTATGCTGGAGGTTGTGTCCTTTGTTCATATTCCGCGGGAGTGGAATCGGGTTACTGACTGCTTGGCCAAGTGGGCTTTTGAGTATGATGTTGGCTAGAAGGTTGAGGATTGGGGACAAGTTTCTCCCGAGTTATGACATGATTTGGATCAATTACTTAAGGAGGACAAGAGTTTGTAGTTGGTTGGTTGTTTTTGTTTTTGTTTTTGTGTTTGGTGGGTTGTCTTTGGTTGGTTTATGGGGCTGTGGCTCTTGATCTTTTTTGTACTGCTTTCTTTTGATTATCAATAAAGTTTTTACCCCTTTTAAAAAAAAAATATTAGTAAAATAAAATAGAATAGAATTTTGTTTGATAGGAGAAATGATGAGGATGACTTGTGCATACATGTGGAGTTCATTGCACAGGGTTGAGGCTTGATCTTGGCATGTGTGGGACAATTGATGCTTTGCATGTCTTGCGAGGCCTGCATGGGGGTTTGTGTGGAGCATTTAAATGTTGTTAAGGATAGATAGGGGTGTGCATGCTATCATTTTGTGGGGTGGGGCATTTTTTCTTTTCGTGGGGTTTTTTTTTCTAGTTTGTGGTGTGGTGGGTTTTTGCTAGATCTAGGATTTTTTTGTAAGTTCTCTCATCAATGATATTTTTATGAGGTGTTGTGTAGCTTCTAACCCTTGGTATAGGATTGGAACCTCTATGTGTTGGTGGGTATTGGTTCTAGGATAGATCTTGTTGAGGCTATTAATGTAACCTTCAAGGATGCAATTAATGAAGGAATTTCTTCCTCTTCAAGTCACAAGAAGGCTGTCAACTTTCTAGCTAATGCCTTAGGACTTCATCAATACAAATTGAATGAACAATGCAACCAAGCCCAATGGTTGCCTGGAGAGGAGCAAAAAGTGATTTGTTCTCATTATTCAACTGGACTAGTTGTGAATGACATGCTATATTTAGCGGACCATGCCTTGATCTACAATTTTTTTGGGAATTAGGGTTTCATTGCCTTTCCTAGAATGATGGGCCCATCACACATGGACTACAAAAGGGTATATGGAAGTGATCATGGCGACAAATAATTATTTCTTTGTTGTATTTTTGAGATTGGTAGACAATCTTTCTACTTTTAAGAGTGCCCATATTTCTATAATCAGACTAGCCTATTTGTGAAGCCTTGCCATGTGGGCTTTAATCCGACAAAAGAGCTTTCCTCACAAATATCAGTTTGGGTGTGTCTCCTGAGACTTCCAATGGAGTTTTGGAGGCAAGATATACTTCATATGATTGCTCTGTTTCTTGGTAAAACAATGGGACCTTCACAACAAACTCTTGATCATGAGGAAATTTCTTATGCTCGCATGTATGTGGAAATTGATTTGAATAAATCACTTTCAAATTATATGGAAATCAAGTTAGGATCTTTGTCTTGGATTCAACAATTAAATTATGAAGCATTTCCTTTTAGATGTCACATATGTCATGAATATGGGCATCTTCAACATTCTTTTCCTAAGGTTTCCCAACATGTCCCCTCAGCTCCCTGCCCTCCTCCTCCTACAGGGGATAAAGAGAAAGCCCTGATGTCAAGCATGAATGGAGATAAGGAAGGCTTTATCCCAATCAAGCATCATAATAAGGGGAGAGGATTGAAAGATCTTTCAGAGACCACCAACATGAAGGGTTCCAAAAGAGGCTTGATATATTTTGGAAATCTTTGATGATCAAGACATGGTTTTTGGCTTCCCAATTTCCAGTCCTTGAGGAAATAGTGGTTATTTTGGTCAAATCAAGTAAGGATGGCATTAGGGAGCATTTATAGGAAGGTACCCCTTCCTAAGACAGTGGTTGCAGATCATGTTCAGGTTGGTTCAAGCTCTTCTATTCCATCAAGGAAGGATACAATGCTTGCGGCTTGTGTTGGGGGTCTTTTCCCTTCTCAAGGTGGTGAGGAGGCTTAAAAGGGAGGCTAGATGAAGAAAGAGTCTTTGGTGCTAGGTATTCAACAAAAGCCTCTTAAAAAAGGCACTCAGGAGAAGGCTTTGAAATTTGGTCACAAGAAAGATCTAGAGAAGGTGAAGCCAATTGATGATGCCTTGGTGGATTCAAGATCAATTAGGCCCTAAAACATAGAAAAATGGGTTAGGGGTTCAAACACATAGGGTTTTTTTAGTAAATATGGGATATTTCACCAAACTTACTATAAATAGAAAAGGAAAAATGGGGTGAATGAACTTACCTATTCTTCTATTTCATTCAAGAAATGAGATCCCTCAAGTTAAAATCCACTTTCAACCCTTAGGTGAGTGAATTCTTTGAGGAATCTTGTAATTTCCTTTATTTGTGTGGACGTGGTCAAGGTCAAACAATACTTTTGGGAGACACACTAAAAATAGTAAATCAACTCAAAACTGAAATGTAAGACCAGATATACGTAGATTAAACATAGAGATAACATAAATAATTTATTTCACACAAATCAGATGAGTGGAGGACACTTAAAACTGATCCCAAAAATAGTAGAAAAGTGTCATGTTCTAGCGTAAAGTGTCGTGACAGAAATGACTGAACATGGGTTTTGGGAGAAAGATTAAAAATACCAAATGCACTCATTTAAGTGAAAAAAGCGGGTTTTGCAGATGAAACACAACACTATCAAAAACAATAAAGCTTCTGGCAGATCTGAGAATGGAAAATGTTGTGTACCTCTCACAAAACACTATTTTTAGAAGCTATATGGGGACTCATTCGCCCAATGGTGAATGGGTCCTTTGTAGGGATTTTCAAAATTGGTTTCTAGGTTCTCTGCTCTTGTGTCTACACTTCCAGATTTTTGAGTTTCATAGTCAGACAGTCAAAAATAAATCCGAGATCCAAGTTTTCGTGAGATGACAACTTTTGCAACTTTGCAATTTCTCTCTTTTGAGATCTTCAACTTTTCTTCAACCTACAAATATACAACACACAAAAGAGGGGAAAAATGTTTGTTTTTTGTGAATGATGATTTTCCTTGGTCAAACCCCATTTTGGTAATTAAACCTTGAAATGAAATAAAATAGCATGGAAGAGGGAATGGAGAATGAATAATACAATGTTGCAATTCAACAAACCCTTGAATAACCTTTAGAGATCTAAAATGTTGATGTTGAGCTTACATGAAATGGCTTCAATGGATGTGGATCTTGATGCTTGAATCTTGCTTTGAATCTTTGACTTAAATGCTTGAATTAGATCTTGAAACCTACATCACAATATGAGCTCCAAAAACATGCATAATTGTAAAATCCTTTGGCATGACACTTGAGATCTTGAATTGCTGCAACAAATGATGACAAAATCTGCTCTTGAATGCTCTTGACAATAATCTTTTCTCACATGAAAGTTTCCCTCTTCCTAGATTTTTCCTTAGACTTGATTTGATCAAAATAACCTTGTATTTATAGACATTTATCCTTAATTTCTTGAAATTCAAACACTACAAGCCTACCTTTGAAATTTGAATTTAGGATCATAAAAATACTGCCAAAACATGATTTAAAAATGGGTTCCAAGTCTTAGGGAGGACCCCAGGCCCTAATTTCTGTAACACACATTTCTCAATGTGAAGTGTTATGTATTGGAATTAATTAATGTCGGGTTTCCCCTTTGGAAAATGTAATTTAATGGGCATGTGAATAAATTATAGGGCTAATTAAAGCCAAAGTAAGCTCAATTAATTAAGGGGCCCCTAAATAAGTGTGAAAGTGTAATAAATATATTTTACAACACTGAATTAAGGCACAATTAAGTCCAAAATAATTAAGAGGGCCCAAATAAGTGTGAAAATGTAAATAAATACATTTTACAACACTAAATTAAGGCATTATTAAGTTCATTTTAATTAAGAGGGCCCAAATAAGTGAGAAAATGTGAAGGGATACATTTTTTCTACACTACATGCCCATTGACTCGCACTTCCAAAAATGATTGTTCTCTCATGGTGTAACATGCCCAAACCTTACCCTATTGCTTTCACCTAAGTTTTAACTCAGAATATGAGAAGTTCAAGTTCTCAAAACATAGAAATAAATTTTTCCTTTTTCCATAACACATTTACACATTTGAAATAAACCCATTCCAAATTTCATTGCTTGATTGAAATAACATTACATTTGAAATAAACCCATTCCAAATTTCATCGCATGATTGAAATAACATTACATAATCCCAAGTATTGAATTCATCTTTCAAATACAATTTACAAATAGATGAAAGATCATAATTACAAAACTTAGCTTACAAGAGCTTAATGGTACAAGAGTACAATGGTCAAGTAGTCCACATTTGGGACACATATCTTCATCTTCTTTTGGTTCATGGTCTCAGCTACCAACTGCATTAGGGAGAGCATCACCCAAGTGATTTTCCTCCAACCACATACTTAAGTAATCCCCCACACATCTTCCTAACCGACAAGATGGCCCTTCCCTTCAACGAAGAGATTGGTATGGAAACCCTCTAATATAACTCCTACTTGAGCACGGTGTTCTATCCTACATAACTAGTGCTGCCATACACTGGATACCTACCTAACATGCATGAAACTCCCTACTAGCTATGCAATCTTGGCTCACAGTGAACTGACAAAGTGTACACAGTGGAATCTACACTTACTTTGGCCAAAGTTTTGAAATATATATAATAAATCAAATCAAATTTCTATGAAGTGGTGTTGTATGTTCACCCACCCCCTCGCTTGACATGGAGACTCTATTGACCTCCAATAACTCTTGACTAGGTTTGAACTCAATATAATATAACAAGATTTGTAACATACCAATTGTTCTACAAAAATAATTTCTCTATGTTTTAACCTCAAGTAAATAAACTATGTTCAATTCCCATTGCAATTTTTTTTTCCAAAAGATAATAATGAGCACATTTTCCATAATATTGTTCCAAGTGTTGATTTCATTCTCAATATAAACATATTATATTTTTCAAATTTCCAAAGATGGAATATAATGATACATACATAGCTCAATTGAGATTCCATAGCAATAGATACAAATGGTCCAGGTAGTCCTCTTCAAATCTTAGCCACCAACTGATGAGGAGAAGCATCACCCCAGCACTTTCCTTCCAACCATGTACTTTAATGTGGACCCCCGCACATCTTCCACATATGGTAAGATGACCCTCCCTTTGACAAAGAGATTGGTATGGTAACCTCATAACAATTATAGCCTTCTTGAACTTAGTGTTGTGTCCTACATATTTAGACTTCAATATCGTGGCTACTACCTATCTATATGAAAATTCTCAACCTAGTATGGTAGATTAGATCATAGTAAATTGATAGTGGCTACTTACACTACTTTGGCCAAAGTTTCATATATAAAAGCGTCATATATTCACCCACTACCCTTAGCTCAATTTGGATTTTGACCATTCATATGATATGCATAGGAAATTCCCTCCATTGGGTAATGTATAAGCCCAAGAACAACCTATTCCCTTTTTATGACTATAACATTTCTACCAAGTAATTTATAAGCATAATCTATTCCCTTCATTAGATAATCTAATCCCAAGAGTAACCTATGAACTTTCTATAGTTTATATTATGCAAATAACTTGAAAAAAATAACTTAATAAGCTAGTTTAAGCTTCTTCTTTCCCTAGTATATAATACTAATGAACACATTCACTCCTTAATATGGAGTATGTACAAACTCTCATATAAGGCTCACAATAATTAAGTGTAATAAGACTCTTTAAATTCTATAGAAGTAAATATAACCTTTTCCTACTCTAGAAAATTAATATATTTTACCACACAATTCAAACAATGACACTCAATCTTTCCAAAGCATATAAAGCATAAAAGAGCAGAATCACCATGATGTTAAACGCTAATCCCAATTGAACAAACTGACTTCCTAACTCAATCCCCTCCAAGATTTGTTTGATGACTCTTCAATAATTTTTCCAAACCAACTCACATAAATTTCTCACAATAACTCTCACAACTCTCCTCACAAATAAAATATTAGCTCAAAACAAGAATATCTTAGATAAAAATCAGCAAAATGCAAGTGAATTGTGCATCCAAATGATGAAATCCTCCCCTCTATTTATACAAAAACATGATCTTTTGCTGCCTATGAACAAGCTACTCAAAATGACACTTCTCGGTTTTCTAGATCGACTTAGCAAATAAACACAGAAGGTGGAAGCATCAATCAATGCTTATCAAACACATACTCAACCATGGGAATGATTCACCCCATTCCTCAAGACAACAAGAAAGTTGATTAGAGATGCAAAGTAATGGTCTCCTATAGGTCGACTTATTCGGCTAGTTGCATGATTAACCAATTCATATTTTCATAATGCTTCACATGCTTGAATTCATTGTAGGTTCAAGACTTCTATTTGGTTTGCACCATTCATATTTTGGCATCACCAAATCACCATGTTTCCTATTCTTTTGGTTTGTTGTTTAAAAGACTAAGTCAATGTTTTATTTCCTGTGTTTTAGATAGTTTGACCTTGTCTTTGCTTAAACACTCAACACAAAATATTAGCTTAGCTTATCCAAGCGCTTATGACACTGCCATTACTTTATGCAACACATTGGAATGTTATTCATAGCCTTAGCATAATGTGCGACCTCAAACAAATATGTTTTATTCACTATATTATGTTGCACACACTCTATTATCATCAATGGTTTGTATACAAAGTTTATATGCTCAACTTATATGTTTCTATGCGCTATAATAATCAATGCCATGTATTCTTTAAATTGACATAAATATTATAATATATATATACATAGCATATAATGCTAATATGTATATATATGCGTATATATATGTATATATGTGTATATATATTCTTTGATTTAACAATTTCATTAAATGAATCATTAGATATTTGAATGCATATACCATGCTATCATTTCCATATACAATATTATATATATATATATATATATATATCTATATACATGTATACACATATATACATATATACATTTGCTCATACAATCAATCACATATATTTGCTAACTTATTGACAGACATATATGCACATGAAGTGTATATATACATGTATATATATGTTTCATTGTCCATTCGATACCCTCATGCATATGGGAAATTTGTCTTTGAGCATGCGTAGATACATCTATCTATGTATACTCATATACACATTTACTCATGTGTATGAGTTTATCGTCGACATGTACATGTATACATATATATACATTTCATGTGGATTAGACCAGCTTAAAGAAAGAATGGCTGGGGAGTGAAAGCGAATGGCCGGACCAATCGAGACAGTCCAGAAGCAAGCAATTCTCTTCTTCTTATCTGCCCACCGCATATCTCTCCACCCTAAAATACCAGGCTGAACTATGAGAGTAAAGGTGCAAAGGAGGCCCTGCATTGGTGAACCGTGGTTGTGGTCTTACCTTCATAGTGCTTCATACCGAAGGGAGACTCGTGTGAGCATGAAATATAATATATTCTTACAAGGAAGAACTCACACACACCATGCACTTATCACAAATCAAGAATGCTCACAATTGAAATCATAACCTCATCTAATACATGAACAAACTCAAAAAATTAATTTACAATTTCCTGACACTATGACTCAACTGGTCCCTACTATATGTGAGTGTGTGAAAGTTCAGTTGGGCTTCATTAAGGGTTACCCGACCAATCACTTCTCCTCAATGATACTTCCCCTCCCTTTTGAAGGCTTGACCATGTATCTACATTCAACTTAACACATTACAATAGTAGTTAGATATTCATCAAAACGATCATTTGCATTATACATTTCATAATCAGAATATCAAATTCACTCATCATTCATTCTACATATTCATTCATAATTTTTCTATTGATACAAGTAAACAAAGTACAAACACGTGTATTTCAATCAGAATTACAAACACATTCATATATCAAAGTATTTTTAACCTTCTTAGTAATAGTAACTGGGTAAATAAATAATGAGGTGTAACATATTCCCCCCTTGTGAATCATCGTCCCTGATGATTTTAAGTAGAAAAAAAAGATATAATCCAAAAGCAAACACAACATTGTTTTTCAAGCACTCTCAAAAGCATGTAAGACGTGGAAATTTTTGTTTAATTTTAGTATAATCTTCTCAAGTGGCAGAATCTTCTGCATATTGGTCCCACTAGAGTTTGTACTACAAAACCTCCCTATTATGCAAGCAAAGCTTACGTGTTCCAAGCACCTTGAGAGGCTCGATTGCTACCACTCCTAGGTCCTCTACCTATAAAGCATTCCAATCAATTACATGATTATCACCTACTATATACTTCTTTAGGTATGAGATGTGAAAGATGTTATGCATTCGAGTAAGAGCTCGTGGCAACATAATTCAATAAGCAACAAAATTTACTTCCTCAAGAACCTCAAAAGGACCTACATAGCACAGAGCTAGTTTGAATGAATTTCCAAACTTAATGGAACTCTTATGAGGCTTAACCCTTAACAACACCTTTTCTCCTACTGCAAAATTTTTGGGTACCCACTTTGCTAACCTTTGCTTAATAACCCTAACTTGTTCCTCCATTCCAGACAAAATCTCAGGCCCAAGACTTACCCTATCCTCAAGTTTATCCCAACTTATAGGTGTTCGACATTTTTGGCCATATAATGATTCGAAAGGAGCCATCTTAATTGCAGAGTGATAGGAATTGTTATATGCAAATTCCACCAAAGGCAAGTAATCTTCCCACTTGTATTGTTTATCCATGCAATACATTCTTAGTAGGTCTTCTAGTACTTGGTTTAATCTTTTTGTTTTTCCATTCGTTTCTGGATGATATGCTGAACTTATATTCAATTGAGTCCCAAGTGCATAGAATAAGGTTTTCCAAAACCTAGAAGTCACACGAGCATCCCTATCTGAGATAATCTTCTCAAGAATTCTATGCAACCTAAGCACCTCTTGAATGAATTTTCGTGCTATGACAGGAGCTCCATCAGTCAAATTCCTAGTTATAAAATGTTCTACCTTAGTAAGCTTATCTACTACCACTAGAATGGCATTATGATTATTCCTTGACATGGGTAATCCTTGCACAAAGTCCATACTAATGATTTACCACTTACTTTCAAGAACATCATGTGAATACAATAGTACTGTAGGGTGAAGATGTTCAACTTTTACTTGTTGAAATTCTAAGCATCTAGCCACAAATCTTGCAACATCCCCTTTCATCCCTTTCTAGAAATATAATGGCTTCACATTGGTCAACAATTTTGTCACACTAGGATGTCCAGAGTATGGTGCTTCATGAACTTCTTTTCATACTAAGTTCCTTAATTCCTCTGAGTTAGACACATATATTCTTCCTTTAAACCTTAGCAATCCATTGGGTTCAAAGTAATATCCTTCATACCTTGCATCTTGTGGATTGTCCATGAGTGCTTGCTTAACTTTCTCATGGACTCATCCTAGAATTTTTGCAACACTTGGCCTTTAAAGTTGGTTTGGATTGTCACCATTGAGGTGATATGTCGCCTACGACTTAAGGCATTGACAACCCGATTCTCTTTCCCTTTAATGTATTTGATATTGAAGTCATAATCAGATACCAACTCCAAGCATCTTCTTTTTCATGCATTTAGGTTGGGTTGGGTGAACAAATATTTCAACCCATGATGATCGGTCTTCAACTCAAAAGGCTTTCTCAACAAATAGTGCCTCCACATTTGCAATGTGTGAACCACTACTACTAGCTCTAAATCATGTGATGCATAATTTTGTTCAAAGGGATTCAACTTTCTTGATTCATAAGCTATAACTTTCCCTTCTTGCATCAAGACTCCACCCAAGCCTTCACCTGATGCATCTGTAATGACAATGAAGTTACCATCTAGATCTGGTGCTTTCAAAATCAGAGTAGTAGTCAACTTCTCCTTGAGTAGATCAAATGTTTCTTGACATTTTTCCATTACTCATACTTTTTCCCTTTCCTTTGTAATGAAGTAATAGGAAAGGCTATCCTAGAAAAATTCACAACAAACTTCCAATAGTAGCCTACCAAACCCATAAAACTTTTGACCTTAGATACACTCTTAAGCACTGGCCACTCTAACACTACCTTTATTTTGGATGGATCAGCTAAAATCTCGCCATCTGAGATCACATGACCCAGGTATTGCACTTTCCTTTGGAAGAAGGTACACTTAGAGAGTTTCCCATATAACTTATGTTCTCTTAACCACTATAGAACTATCTCTAAATGTTTGCAATGCTCTTCCTCATTCTTGGAATAAATTAGGATATCATCCAAGAAAACCAAAACAAACCTATCTCAACAATCTCTAAACACGTTATTCATTAAATTAATGAATGTTGTTGGTGCATTCATAAGTTTGAATGGTAGGACTATGAGCTCGTAATGTCTATATCTAGTCTTGAAGGCAGTCTTGAAATTGTCTTCATCTTTGATCCTAAGTTGGTGGTATCTTGATCGTATATCAATTTTTGAAAACACATCCGCTCCCCGCATTTGTTCAAAGAGATCATCAATTTGTGGCAACATGCACTTATTATTTATAGTAGATTTATTAAGCACCCGATAATCTATACACAAGCATAGTATACCATCCTTCACAAAGATCACCGACACTCCCTAGGGTGAAACACTAGGTCTTCTCAATCTCTTGGATAAAAATCTTTTAGATGTGCCTTGAGCTCCATTACCTCAGTTGTTGTCATCCTATAAAGCACTTTGGAAACAAGTTCTGATCTTGGCACTATGTCAATGAAGAAATAAAATACCCTCTTAGGCAGTAATCGAGGTAGCTCTTCTAGAAATACTTCCACAAACTTTTGTGAGATAGGATATTTCTCCATATTTGTCTCTAGTTTCCATTATTTCACCTTCTTCTTTTTCTTGGTTGTCTTATGGCCCATAGAAGACAATGCCATCTTGAGAAATGAATTCCTTACACTCTTCAAGTTTTTCCATCTTAACTGCAAATATTTTACATCCTTTCTTCTTCACCCTATGCAGTTGCATAGAAGAGATTTGATGCAACTTAATTTCCCTAGGTGTCCCTTGCAATGTCACCTAATTACCTAGATTGTCTAAGCACTCTACAGTTTTGGAATGACAATCTACTTTGGCTCTATGCTTCCAAAGCTAGTTCATTCCTAGGATGACATCATAGGATCCTAAGGGTGCTACATATAAGTTTACTTCTATTGTGAAACAAGGAATTTCAACCTTAGCTTCAAACAAGCATTGTTCCACTGTTGGTCTTGTTTGGTTTACATATTCTACAACCCAAGAATTTTCCATAGAACCACCTTTCCTAAATATTTGATTAACTACTCTAGGTGAAACAATGTTTTCAGTTGCTCTAGTATCAATAAGTATGGAAATGGGCATTACCAAATAAAATACCCAGAGTTTCCATTGGAGTGATTTGGTACTCTGCTTGTCGATTGTCCACAACTCCATGGACCCTCTATTGGAATGCAACTCGTTGGGTTAGAAGAGGGTTTCCATGAGGTTGTGATCCTAAAGATTTGTTGAGGTAGTTACTGGAATAATGATTTCACCACATGTGAAACATCCCATCAGAGGTCCCTTCTTTCTCACGGGCCTTTCAAAACTACTTGAATTTCCTCCAACATTGTTGAAATTGTTATTATTTAAGTTATTCCCTCTATGATCCTTCCTTGGTTCGCTCCAATTATTGCGAGTTCCTCAATCCCCTTGCTTCTGAGAGTCTTTTACTCCATTAAACTTCTTTGGATCCTGGTTACTTTGGTTTCATCCGAACTTCTTAAGGTTCCTATTCTCTCGGTAGATTAAGATGGCTTTGAGCTTTTGATTTTACTTAACAGCCTTCTCATAGACTAGGTCCATAGTGGTTGGACCATGCACATCTACTTCACCACCTATCTACCCATTTAGTCCCATAATGAATTTCCATAATGAATTTCCTGATACAGAAACACTCATCCTTCTAGTACATTGGTACGTACCTTAATAGACGAGTAAACTTCTCCCAATATTCATTGACTGAAATGTCCCCTTGCTTAAGATTTTGGAAATCGGTAAGCTTTTGATCAAAAAAGAGTTGGGGTTGCCACCTTTTTCATAATATCTCCACAAAATCATCCCAAGTCAACTTTAGGAAACTAAGTCTGAGTTCCATTTTCTTGTTCATCCACAAGTTAGAGGCTTCTCTTGCTAATCGATAGGCTCCCCAAATAGCCTTGGTAATCTCATAATAGTTTCTTATCTAAAAGTATTTTTCCATTTGTATCAACCAAGCCTTAGCTTCTTCCCCATAGGCACTTCTTGTAGTGTAGGAAAAAGTATTCCTTTTTCACACTTAATTTGAGAATGAATAATTAATAATAAAATGAGCTTAATTATGCCTTAATTTAGTGTTGTAATATGTATTTTACATATTCATATTTAAGTTTAGGACATTTTAATTAAAATGGACTTAATCGTGCTTTATTTTTGGTGTTGTAAGGTGTACCTTTACACTTTCACACTAATCTAGGGATTAATTAATTGATTGAAGCTAATTTTCCTTAATTGGCCCCTTTAATTCAAATCCAAGTCTAATTAATTGCAATTTCTGAAGGATAAAACCATACTTTCATAAACGCCATCACATAAGGTTTAACATTAAGCAATGTATGTCCTAGGACCCATTTACCATAGGGCGAATGGGTCCTCACTTGCACCTAGGACCTAAATTCAAATTATGTTTTTGGAAAATTTTCAATGATTTCAAATGTATATTTAGATGTCGGCTTGTGATATTTTAATTTCAAGAATTAATCTTAAAATATGTATAAATAAGTAGTTGTAAGGAAGCTAAGGTAGTGAAACAACTTCCTACACTAATCTTGAGAGGAGAATAATGCAATTTTTTTATAGATCTTTAATAGTTACAAAAACTTAAACAAAAATAAACACAAATATCATGCATACCACAACACAATGATTTACGTGGGGAAAACCCTTTTGGGAGAAAAACCCCACACTCCAAAAGTCGCCCAATATATTATTCAAAAATCATAAAGATTACAATATACTTGCAGAGCAAGCTTCTCATAGGAGTATCACCACTCAAAGATCTAGAGGCAACACAACCGCTACCAGAATCTCATAATATATCACAATACACAATTGTCCCTCATAAAATAGGGTTGCCTTCTAGGGAAATTCAAGCTAATAAAATAATGACTGTCGGATATGAGACATAATGATGAATGGTCCAGATTTACAATAATAAAATATAAATAAAATTTTCCTTTCAGGGGCACTACCCCTAAGCCCCTACCAAGGCGCGTTTCCCTTGGACCCTAGCCGGGGGATGATCCCCTTAGACCCCTCATGGGGGGGATCCCTCCATGTCCCCCCGTCATCATTGGCTAAATAATACCTTATGTAATTGCAAGGTTGAGACACATTTTCTCAATAGTACTGATAACTTTAAGAAACCCCCTTCAAAAAAAATAAAAATTCTAGTGAATATTTCACTTTTTAGGAAACAATATTAATTTCTTTTGGCAAAGCTTTCCATTTTTTTGAAAAAAAATTACTTTATTGGTGATTTTTTACATCACTAAAAGTTTGTAGAAAATTTAGGCGAATCTTGAAAAAGTAATAGGAAAATACATTAATTATGATGGCGAATCCATCCAATCAAAAAAAAATTCTCATGGAAAAGTAGGGGCCCAAGGGTGGAAATTATTGATGGGTTTAAGGGGTAGTCTATAATATTTACTTGCCACCATTATTTTAAAATATAATATAATGACCCTCATTGTATTCTTTAAGATAAAATGTACCCATGATTTATAATCCTCATGGGGTCTGAAATCTCTTTTCGATTATTGATCTAATGACCCTCATTGTACTCTGTGAGGTAAATGCACCCACAATCTATAATGCTCATCAAATCCAAAATTGTGAGCCCCGTCAGCATTACAAATTGTGGATACATTTTACCTCATGGAATACAGTAAGGGTCGTTAGATTATATCGTAAATCAATGGTGGAGACTAAAGATTAGAAATATGACCCTAAAGAAACTAATAATTACGATATACTATTGGTAAATTAAAATAATTTTCTACTATAATTTATTAAATTGAGGTGAATCTAATCTAATCATGTATCAAATATTGGCAAATTTTTGAGTTAGATTTTTTAATAAAATAAATTCTTTGGCGATTTAAATAAGACTATAATAAAATTTTGTAAAAATGTGATGATTCAAGTCACGTTATAGCTCAAACTATTAGACAATTTTGGATTCCCAAATTTCAACTATTTTCCAATTGGCAAATATTAGCCACTAAAAAATCACTGTAAATAAGAGGTCATTTCACTATGTTTCACCTATAATTTCAAGAGAAGATCTAAGCAACTTTCATGAGATCAAGAGTATTTTCACAAGAGCATTATTAGAGTAATTCAAAAGCATTTTCAAGGCATTCAAGGGTGGATTTATTGAAGATTATTGCAACAATCAAGATTCCATTTTCATGTTAAAGATTTATTACATCATGCATGTTGTTTTAGCTAATATGGTGATGTAGTGTTCAAGATCTATGAAATAATTCAAAGACATTGTATCAAGAAAAGTTTCATGATCAAGATCTACATCCATTGAAGTTAATTCATGCTAATTGCATATTTATATTACAAGGTTCAAATAAGGTTTGGTGAGTTGTTACATATTGTTGTTTATTCATCATTCCTTCATGATTTTCTATTTCATTACAAGGTTTAATTACCAAAATGGGGTTTGACCAAGGAAAACCCCAATTCCATAACAAACAATATTTTTCTCTCTTTGATGTGTGCTTGTAGAATTTAGGTTGAAGATCCTTTGAAGAGAAAAATTGAAGAAAGTTGCAAAGTTGTCAAAGTTGCAAGAAAAGTTGTCAAATCACGGAAACTCCTCTACAAGATTTATTTTTGGTTGTCTAATAGTGAACATTTGGAATCTAAGAGTGCATACACAATAGAAGAGAACCCATAAAGCATTTTCTGAGAACCCTAGCTAGGACCCATTCACCATAGGGAAAATGAGTCCTCAGTGAGCTTCAAAAGGTGAATTTTGGTGAAAGGTACACATCATTTTCCCCTTTCCAGATCTGCCTTTTGATTACTATTTCTATTAGATTTGATTACTGTTCTTCATTTACATTTCATAGCTTGTATTTTGGAGTTTGTTTGATGGTTTTAATCTTTCTCTCCAAAGTGTTATTTTGTTTATACCCCCATCCTTGCATAGATAGGAAAATTGGTGATTCATACCTTGATTTGACTCACCTAAGGGTTGATAGTCACTTCATTTTTTGGATCTCATTTCCTTGAATGAAATTAGAGAAATAGGTCATTTTGGTGAACCCCCTTTCATAACAAATCCTCTAAAAGGAATTCAGGTGAGTGGAAACAACTTCCTACACTAATAGAAGTAGGGGAGAGTTACAAAATTTCATTTTAACACCTTTAAATAGTTACAACAAGAGAATCACATAGAGAATACATGAATAGAATAGCAACAACACATATAACAATGACACAAAATATATGTGGTGAAAACCCTTTCGGATAAAAAACCCCACCCTCCAAAAGCACAATACTAAAAGGAATTACGATACAACCCCAAGTATAAAGCCTTCTTCTAGAAGTGATTCAAAATGAACACCTATTCTGGAGTGATATTGGTAACACTTCGTTACCTACAAACAAACTATGCATTCTACAATGCAAGACACTCAATATATAGAGTGATACAAGCTTCAAGAAGCATCTAGAAGGACAGGGGCATCCAAATCCACATGGCACAATATCCCAGACCATAGACAAGCATTTGGACACATGTAACATATCCCCTTACATCCCTTACAATGGTCAAACATGCAAATATTCCTTCCTCAAGCTTGGGCACCTAGAATATACTAAAAATAACTTATGATAGATGCCTTACACATATTATAGCTGTCATAGAATTTTTCATAGTTGTCATAGAATTTTTCATAGTTGAAAACACTTATAGTTGTACGAGAGTCTATCATAACTGACCAAGAATAACTGATTCTCTTACAACTTGTCATAACCCAACTTGGGTGCCAACTTTCTCTGGATGCAACAAGATGTCTTATGATGTGTCATAGAATCTATCATAGGTCAAAGATTCCAAAGTGGGATTCCTATGTCCACTTGGGATGATTATGTGTCATTCAATCACTTCCAATGGGGATGCTAGCCTGCCGGTGGGTCCTAATTTATGTCATGACACCATAAACAATTAAATAATATAAATTAATACAATAATACATCAATTAAATCAATATTATGACTCTAAGGTTGAGACACCTTAATCCCAACATTCTCCCACTTGTCGAAGACCTGCCGAGAGTCATACAAAATCATCCGCTCAAAGCCCCAAGACCCATGGAATCAAAAAACCATCTAGAATTTTCCATGATCACTGGTTTTGTCAGTGCATCTGCAACATTTACCAAAGTGTCAAAATTCTCCAAGTTCCCCTTTCCATCCTCTACCATATCATGAAAAAAAATGATACTATACATCGATGTGTTTTGTTCTGGCATAGAAGGTAGGATTCTTTGCTAGGAAAATCGCACTTTGACTATCACAACAAATAGTAATATGTCTTGCATCTAAACCAATGTTAGAACACAATCTCTTAAGCCAAATGGCTTCCTTACAAGCATGAGTGGCTACCATATACTCTACCTCTGTCATGGACAATGGGACTATAGCCTTCTGCTTACTCATCCAACTAATAGCACCACCAAACATCATAAACACATAACCACTGGTGGATCTTATGTTGTCAATGTCACCTGCCCAATCTAAATCAACATATCCACGAATGCTCATGGAATTATGAGGTCCAGTAGGATAACCATGAAAACACAAGGCATACTCATAAGTACCCCATAAATATTTGAACACTCTCTTAACCGCATCCCAATGCACCCATCCATTATTAGCCATAAAATGACTAAGGACTCCCATTGCTTGGGTAATGTATGGTCTCGTACACACCATCACATACATCAGACTACCAACTGCACTCGCATATGGTGGTTTGGTCATGTCCTCCATCTTAGTAGGATATTTTGGACAATCATTCACAAAAAGCTTCATCCCCTGCATCACAAGAACAACTAATTGTCTATAATCTACCATGTTGAATCTCTCCAACACCGAGTTCACAAGGACAACTAATTGTCTATAATTCGGGTGAGTGGAAACAACTTCCTACACTAATTGAAGTAGGGGAGAGTTACAAAATTTCATTTTAACACCTTTAAATAGTTACAACAAGAGAAGCACATAGAGAATACATGAATATAATAGAAACAACACATAACAATGACACAAAATATACGTGGTGAAAACCCTTTCAGATAAAAAAACCCACCCTCCAAAAGCACAATACTATTATATTACTTCAAAAGGAATTACAATACAACCCCAAGTATAAAGCCTTCTTCTAGAAGTGATTCAAAATGAACACCTATTCAGGAGTGATATTGGTAACACTTTGTTACCTACAAACAAACTATGCATTCTACAATGCAAGACACTCAATATATAGAGTGATACAAGCTTCAAGAAGCATCTAGAAGGAGAGGGGCATCCAAATCCACATGGCACAATATCCCACACCATAGACAAGCATTTGGACACATGTAACATATCCCCTTACATCCCTTACAATGGTCAAACATGCAAATATTCCTTCCTCAAGCTTGGGCACCTAGAATATACTAAAAATAACTTATGAAAAATTCCTTAAACATCTTATAGCTATCATAGAATTTTTCATAGTTGACAAAACTTACTGTTGTAAGAGAGTCTATCATAACTAACCAAGAATACCTGATTCTCTTACAACTTGTCATAACCCAACTTGGGCGCCAACTTTCTCTGGATGCAACAAGATGTCTTATGATGTGTCATAGAATATGTCATAGGTCAAAGATTCCAAAGTGAGATTCCTTTGTCCACTTGGGATGATTATGTGTCATTCAATCACTTCCAATGGGGATGCCAGCCTATCGGTGGGTCCCAATTGATGTCATGACACCATAGACAATTAAATAATATAAATTAATACAATAATACATTAATTAAATCAATATTAGGACTATAAGGTTGAGACACCTTAATCCAAACATTCTCCCACTTGTCGAAGACTTGTCGAGAGTCATACAAAATCATCCACTCAAAGCCCCAAGACCCATGGAATCAAAAACCATCTGAAATTTTCCATGATCACTAGTTTTTTCAGTGCATCTACAACATTTACCAAAGTGTCAAACTTCTCCAAGTTCCCCTTTCCATCCTCTACAATATCACGGAGAAAATGATACTATACATTGATGTTTTTTGTTCTGGCATAGAAGGTAGGATTCTTTGCTAGGAAAATCACACTTTGACTGTCACAACAAATAGTAGTTTGTCTTGCATCTAAACCAATGTTAGAACACAATCTCTTAAGCCAAATGGATTCCTTACAAGCATGAGTGCTACCATATACTCTACCTCTATCATGGACAATGCGACTATAGCCTGCTGCTTACTCATCCAACTGATAGCACCACCAAACATCATAAACACATAACCACTGGTGGATCTTATGTTGTCAATGTCACCTGCCCAATCTAAATCAACATATCCACGAATGCTCATGGAATTCTAAGGTCCAGTAGGATAACCATGAAAACACAAGGAATACTCATAAGTACCCCATAAATATTTGAACACTCTCTTAACTGCATCCCAATGCACCCATCTAGGATTAGCCATAAAATGACTAAGGACTCCCATTGCTTGGGTAATGTATGGTCTCGTACACACCATCGCATACATTAGAATACCAACTGCACTCACATATGGTGGTTTGGTCATGTCCTCCATCTTAGTAGGATATTTTGGACAATCATTCACAAAAAGCTTCATCCCCTGCATCACAAGAACAACTAATTGTCTATAATCTACCATGTTGAATCTCTCCAACATCGAGTTCACATACTTGATTTGGCTTAACCAAAGCTTTATTTTAGCTCTATCTCTCATGATTTCCATTCCCAAAATGTACCTAGCTGCACCTAGGTCTTTCATTTCAAACTGTGCCAGGACAATTAAAACTTCAAATCTGAAATCATACTTTTACCATTCCTAATAAACAACATATCATCTACGTATAGGACAATAATGAGAATGCGACCATTATTAGTTTTAAACTATACACAATGGTCAGATTTAGATCTCTAAAATCCCAATGACAACATATAGGTATCAAACTTCTAATACCACATTCTAGGAGACTGTTTCAAATGATAAAAAGACTTCTTCAGTTTGCAAACCAATTTTTTTTTACCTTTTTCAATGAAATTCTTTGGTTGTGACATGTAAATATCTTCCTCCAAATCACCATGAAGGAATGTTGACTTCACATCCATCTGTTCCACTTCTAAGTCGTATGTTGTTGCAAGTGACAACAGAAGCTAGATAAATGTCAGCTTCACTACATGAGATAATATCTCCCCATAATCAATTCCCTCCACTTGAGAAAACCCCTTGGCGACCAACTGTGCCTTATACTTCTTAACACTGCCATCATGACCACACTTTTTCTTGAAAACCCATTTACAACCAATAGGTTTACATCTAGCAGGAAAAGGTACCAGATCCCAAGTCTTGTTTCTCTTTAAAGAAGCCATCTCTTCGTCCATGGCTTGCATCCAAGAATTTGAATCACTCATACCCAATGCATCTCTAACCATCTTAAGATCATCAATATTATTAATTAAGGAAAAAATACAACTAGAATACAATAATGAATAACCAAACCTTTCTAGTTGCCACCTAACTCATGTAGACCTCCTCAAAGGTTGACATTGAGGTTCTCAGAGCTACTTGAGCTCTCCTCATCATCAAGTCCAACATGTGTACATAGTTCTTATTTCTTTAGAGTAGGTGGAATCTAAACTACCTCCTTATTTTTTTCTCCTCTTTTCCTAGTTGTAGCTCAATAGTAGAAGGTTTCATCTCTTTGAAGATCACACTTTTGTTGTAGAGAACCTTCTGAGCTTTTAGATCCCAAAGCTTGTACCCTTTCACACCGACACTACAGCCAATAAAGATACACTTAACAACCTTGTTCTTCAACTTAGACCTCTTCTCAATCAGAACATGAGCATAAGCTTCGCAACCAAATACTCTGAGATGTCTCATCAAAGGCTTTTTACTAGACCACGCCTCCATGGGTGTCTTTCCAACAAGCACTAATGTAGGAGATATATTGATCAAATAACATGCAGTGGCTACCGCTTCTACCCAAATTTTTGCTCAAGGCTAGCACCACTCAACATACTCCTAGCCCTCTCCATCAATGTTATGTTCATCCTCTCCACAACTCCATTTTGTTATGGAGTATAGGGACTAGTTTTATGTCTCTCAATCCCATGCCATTTATGAAACTTGTCAAACTCTATGAAAAAAAACTCACCACTTAGTCCTCAAACACTTAATCTTTTTGCTAGTATGATTTTATACCAAGGCCTTAAACTCCTTAAACCGACTAAAGAATTCAACTTTACTTCTGAGGAAATAAATGAATGTCCTTCTACTGTAATCATCTATGAAAGAAAAAAAATATACATATTTTGATAATGAAGGAACATTTACAAGACCCAAAACATCTGAATGAACATAGTCTAAAACCCTAGAAGATATATGAGAACTAGAGTAAAAAGAATCACAGTGTTGTTTTCCATATACACAATGTTCACAAAAGTCAAACTCGAGATTAAAATCATCAAGGACTTCAACAAGGCTCTTATTTTTCAGGGTTCTAAGACCCTTCTCACCAATGTGACCAGGTCGTTGATGCCATAACATTGTATTCTTTGTAGGAAGCTTCATTTCCATGGAATGAGCACCCTTAGGTACCCAAATTTCATGACCATCGGATGTAGCTGCAACATGCTTCTTGTTTACATGATCTAATGGTGAGGATGAAGAATCCAAAGATTTATTCTTTGGTACATCAGAAGAACTATTGCATTGTATAGTGCTTGCATAAAGTTGAAATAAAGTACCAATATGAACACCCTTAGCCAACACCATAGCCCCTCCTATCATCTTACATCCTCCACCAAATAAAACAACTTGCACTCCTGAATTATTCAATTTACTTATAAAAAGAAGGTTTTGTGTCAAACTTGGGATATGCAAGACACCATCTATCCCCTTTACTCTTCCATCAAGAAATATGATTTTGACTCTTTCGCAACCAACAATATTTAGGTGGGAGTCATCACCTAGGTACACCTCTCCACCATTGTACTACTCATACTTCGAGAACCAATATCTATGAGAAGTCATGTGAAAGGATGCACCTGAATCTATCAAGCACACATCATCTATGCATGGACTACCAAGGCTGCAATAAATTCTTCTCCATCATCTTGAGATGATTTCTTAGATTCAAAATCAGAGAAAGACTTGTTTTTATTCTTCTCCTCCTTGCAACCTTTATGAATGTGACCAGTTTCACCACAATTCCAACATTTTTCCTTGGCCATCTTAGAAGACTTCCTTCACATCTCATCAAATAATAATGAGGTAAAAAACTCATCCATCTTGAAGGTGGAAGTATTGCTTCCAATAGCCATTACTAGGTGATCTCAAGAGTCCAACAATAAACACAAAAGAAGCATGCAACGGTCTTGTTCATCAATCTTGTCTCCAACAAAACCCAGTTGTGAAACCAACATGTTAAAAGAGTTTAGATGATTTTCCATGAATCCTCCATCTTCCATATTTAGAGAATACTTGTCTTCTTTCTCAGGAAAAGCTTGTTTACCAAGGATTTAGCCTGATAAACATCACCAAGCTTCTTCCACAAAGAAGAATTTTTTTTCTCTTCATGGACATTAAGGAGGACGAAATCGGCCAAACAAAGTCTAATAAGACCCTTGGATTTCCTATCCATGAGATCTCAATCCTCTTGTTTCATGCTTTGTGGCATGGTTCCAGAAATTGCAAGCCATAGATCACGATCTACAAGCATCTCTTCCATTTTGAGCTTCCAAAGTTCAAAATTATCATGATTAAATTTCTCCATCTCAATCCTCTTAGATATTCCTACCATGTCTTTCCTTCAACAAGGTAACAAAACACACACTTCTACAAAACTCCCATTGAAACAAAGATCAACTCAAAAAACCCTTCTAACCCAACAAAGGAATCAAGGATGGCCAAGCTTTGATACCAATTGAAAGGAAGTTAGATGAGTGGAAATAGCTTCCTACACTAATCTAAGTAGGGGAGAGTTACAAAATTTCATTTTAACACCTTTAAACAATTACAATAAGAGAATCACGTAGAGAATAAATGAATCAAATAGCAACAACACATATAATAGTGACACCAAATATACGTAGGGAAAACCCTTTCTAGTAAAAACCCCACCCTCCAAAAGCATAGTACTATTGTATTACTTCAAAATAATTCCAATACAACCCAAAGTACAAATCCTTCTTCTACAAGTGCTTCAAAATGAACACCTATTGTAGAGTGATATCGACAACACTTCGTTACCTGCAAACAAATTGTGCATTCTACAATGTAAGGAACTCAATATATAGAGTGATACAAGCTTCAAGAAGCATCTAGAAGGAGAGGGGCATCCAAATCCACATGAAACAATATCCCACACTATAGAAATGCATTTGGACACATGTAACATATCCCCTTACACCCCTTACAATGGTTAAACATACAAATATTCCTTCCTCAAGCTTGGGTTCCTAGAATATACTAAAAATAACTTATGAAAGATACCTTACAAATCTTATAGCTGCCATAGAATCTGTCATAGCTAACATCACTTACAACTGTAAGAGAATCTGTCATAACTGACCAAGAATACCTAATTCTCTTATAGCCTGTCATAACCCAACTTGGGCACCAACTTTCTCTATGCAACAAGATGCCTTATGACATGTCATAGAATTTTTCATAGGTCAAAGATTCCATAGTGGGATGGCTATTTCCACTTGGGATGATTATGTATCATCCAATCACTTCCAACAGGGATGCCACCTAGCCGGTGGGTCCCAATTTGTGATATGACATCATAGGAAATTAAATAATACAAATTAATACAATAATACATCAATTAAATTAATATTAGGACTCTAAGGTTGAGACACCTTAATCTCAACATCCTCCCCAACATATTTTTTTATGTTTCATTGTGGTGAACCTGAGTTTAATCATTGCATTTTCTGATTTTGGATTCCTCTTTCATCCTAGATTCAGATCTTACATTCATTTTCATCTCTTTGCATTGAATTGAGTCTCATTTAGGGTGTCTAGTTTGCATTTAACTTTGCATTTCATTTAAGGGTTTTAGGTTTGCATTTTTGAATTCTTTAAATCTGAAACATACAAAAGAAATCAATCATCTTTCATATCATTTACATAGCATTACATCATATTCATTTCCATTTGAAAATTGAAACAAAATTACATATCAAATTAGGCATTTTAGGTTGTCATTTTGCATTTGCATTCAATCTTCATTTCATAGAAAAAGCAAACTAAAACTTGTTGTATCAGATTAGAATCTGGAAACCACTGCAATTAACTCAGAAATCTATAAAAACTTGTTTCAAAACCCTCACCTATGACTCATTCACCCTAGGGTGAATGGGTCCCTGATTAGGGTCATAATCTTATTTTTTGAGCATTAAAACATTCATTTCTGCATTCTTGTTTGTTGTTCTTAGATTTTTGTTTTTGTTTGTAGAATTTCTATTTCTTAAATTTGGTCATATTTAGCTTCATTTGATAAAGTTAGCGCATTGTGTGATTTCAAAATTGCATTTACAAGACATTATTTTCAAGTTTTTGCATAGTGTTTAATAAAAAAATTACCTTGTTTTAAATCTGAAAATCTAAAAATGGACAAGTGTTTTAGCAATGTGTGGAAGTCCCTTTTCTCTTTGGTTGATGTTTCAAGTTGTGTTTTTGGCAATGATTCTAATGCAATTGACCCTCACCATACTCAACCAACCCCTAATGAGTGTCCTCATAAATTTGACATCATTGGAGAAGATGATGCTAGCATGCATGAGTTCATAAATGATTTCCTTAACAATCTTGAGAATAATGCATGCATCATTTTATCCTTCCATGAAACAACCAACACAAGTTGAGATGTTTGGTCTTTTACATCCTGAAATTGAGTCACAAACTAAGCCTAAACTTCCAACAATGAATGAACCTAGCTCCTCTAATCAAGTGCATACATATCCAACTTATGTTAATAAAGAGACCAACACTCCCATCAATCTAGAAGAGACTTATGTCCAAGGCTTTAAGATTTTAACTAAACAAGGATGTGACATAACTAATGAGCATGAAATTCATGAACTTTTAGAGCAACTTCCTATTGAAGAAACTAAAGGATTAGGATATCAAGATCCTCCCCCCGAAATGTAAGACACATGTTTAGGAAATACCCTTAAACCATTCGATATAAATGGCCTAATTGAATACAAATGATAAAATATGTAAGCCTCATTTATGTCTAAGGCATGATACTTGAATGAAAAAAACAATTAACTAAATTAATATAGGACAATTTATGAATGCTATAGGGTTTATGGTTTAGAGTTTAGGATTTAGGTTTTAGGCTAATAGGATAGCTTAAGGGGATCTATGTAGTAAGGTCCTAGTACAAAATGACACGGCTTTTAAGTGAGTAAAATTTGGTGAAGATGCCCAAGGCAACCAAATTTCATTACGGTCCAAGGAAACTTCCCCAAATTTTATTCACTTGAGCCATGCCATTTTGTCCTAGGAACTTACTAGACATAGATCCCCTTAAGTCATCCTACCAACCTAAACTGTAAATTGATCAACCTAGATCATGATATCTCATTCATATTATAATCTTGCATGCTCTTATTATTGTTAAATTTGGTTGCCTTGGGCAACTTCACCAAATTTTGAGAACTTATTTGATCCCCTTAAGAAATGTCATATTAGGACACCATAAGACATCTTAAAGTATGGCTTAAGGGGATCTATGTAGTAAGGTCCTAGTAAAAAATGACATGGCTTAAGTGAATAAAATTTGGTGAAGATTGTTAGAAACCAAGATCTGAAATGCAAACCAGAAAAGCCTTCCATAGAAGAGAAAAACAGAAAAAGCAGAGCTTTTGCAAAAGATGTGCAAATATTAATTATTCAGGAATTCTTAATTACAAGATATGATTTTCTTTATAAAATCAAAGATTCATAACCCTAATCTTATCTTGAGCAACAAGATAGATCAATAAGATAATGATGAGAATAAATAAACCTAGGAATTAAATATTACCTAAGTAAAGTGATGCAAGTGTAATTAAATATTAATTACACTAACACCCCCCATAAGTGCAACTTAGGGAGACTAACAAAGCATGCACCTAAAAAATAAGATGAATGCAAGAAAGCATGAATGAATGGGTTCCGACAACAAGGCCTGATCAGGTACCCATGTACAAATGCAATAATGAGGTAGAGAAGGAAAACCCAGTGGGACAAAACCCCCCTACAATGAGATGACTACTGCAAAGAAGCACTAGAAGAACACTAGAACTACAATCTGACAAGAAAGGAAAGATACTTATGTCTACAACTAAAACCAAAAATAGAATCATAATAATGTGACATCAGACTCGATGCCACAGAACACTGGAAAACTCACAAACTGGAACAACCTTGGAATCTGTGAAGCAACAGTAGATGAGGTGATGACATAATCTGGAAACCGTGTATCTCGATGCCAATGCCAAACTAAGACTAAAAATCTTCCATGGGAAGGAGTACCATAAAGACTCTGGAACATTAACCATAAAAACATGGCCCTCAAACTAAGAAGGTCTAAACCAATGCGGATCAAGAAACATAAACTCTCAATCTAAAGTGTGAACTGATGAATCTAATATGTGTCAAGCTAGAGAAAAAATGTGGCCAAAAGAAACTAAGAAACTAGATAACCCATGCAAGTTGCCATCAAAACAAGATGAAGATAGAAGACCAAAGTGCATGCACACTCTAATCAGATTATTATGCAAGAAACTCCCCTGATGGAACTTTATCTTAGTTCATTTATTACAATAACCCAATGATTGTAAAAGGAGAGAATACAAACATGCATAAACATAAAATCAGATGATGTGGTACTGAAATGAAGTACAAATATTCAAGTTTCACCTTTCCAACTGCCAAAACATCCAAGTAATCTCCAAAACACCTATTGGGACAAATATGGAATAATGATCAACCTAGGATAGATACAGAAAAAAGTGCATGGACAAAAAAATAGAGCTCCTCAATACCTTTCCAATGCTACAAAGAAGACGAAAATTAGAGATTGTGGCAAAAAGTTATGAGCTCGGAAGCCATAAATAAACATTTGACTTCAAACAGCAATAAATTCAGCTAAACAAAAAATAATAAAAAATAAACTACACCATAGGAAATTTCTTGGAACTAGCTTTCCATCAATATCTCGTTTGCCCGATTTTGATACCGTATGCCCAAGTTATGCCAAAAAGAAAAAAAGTGCTCCTTTAGGGAAAATTAGGGCTAGGAGGGGCTTGGAGTGTCGTACGGCCGGATGATGTCACACTGACGATAGCCGGTATATTCTCTATCTGATGGAATATGCTGAGGGTAGTTTTGGTTGAATGCCGAACTCCTGGTCATTCATATGACCGCTAGTAGAGTTGAGGGTCCGGCTGGGGGCTGGGCGCATAGTGCTCGGTCCCCCACATGATTGGCAGGCACAGATGGTGGAGCCCTTAGGGGCTGGCAAAGGGCCCCCAATCCTCCATGTGACTGTGGTGGGTACTAGAGGAGCCCGCGGGGGTTGCACAGGGTTGGCGACGGACCGACGGTGGAGGTCGGTAGTGGTGGTGGATGGGCGGCTGCTTGGTGTCACAGCGGCAACGAGATCCTTTTACACTAGAGGTGCTGACACAGACTTTGAAAAACTCATTTAATTTTTTTTTTTAATTTTCATGCCTCGGGGAGCGTGTTGGGGAGACCGTACGACCCCCCAGGCAATTTTTTTTTGCCTTCCAGACCAACTTCACCAAAATTGATGAAATGAAAGGAATTTTTAGGGTTTTTGGCCACTACGAACACAATGGTGACCTCTGTTTGTGCTCAAATTGCTCTGAAAAATCAGCGACCTCCAAAGCTTGCAAAAAATCTCCCAACTTGAAACCCTCACAAATCTGGAAAACAATGACTAAAATCTACAAAACAAAAGCCAATTCTATCTTTTTCCAGCACTTTAAATCCAATGGTGAAGCCTGAGTTGATCCAAAATGCCTCATAAATGAACTCAAGGCATGATACCCTTGAGGAATCCTGAATGAACTCTGCAATTATTTTCTCAAAAATCTAAGAAGGGGTTGCAAATCAAGGCTCTGATACCATGTTAGAAACCAATATTTGAAATGCAAACCAGAAAAGCCTTCCACAGAAGAGAAAAATAGAAAAAGTAGAGCTTTTGCAAAAGATATGCAAATATTAATTATTCAGGAATTCTTAATTACAAGATATGATTTGCTTTATAAAAGCAAAGATGCATAACCCTAATCTTATCTTGAGCAACAAGCTAGCTCAATAAGATAATGATGAGAATAAATAAACCTAGGAATTAAATATTACCTAAGTAAAGTTATGCAAGTGTAATTAAATATTAATTACACTAACAGAGATGCCTATGGAAACCAAATTTCATTAAGGTCCTAGGCAACTTCACCAAATTTTATTCACTTGAGCCATGTTAGTTTTTCCTAGGACCTTACTAGACATAGATCCCCTTAAGCCATCCTATTACCCTAAACCGTAAATCAATCAACCTAGATCATGATTTATCTCATTCATATTATAATCTTGCAAGATCTTATTATTCTTAAATTTGGTTGCCTTGGGAAACTTCACCAAATTTTGAGAACTTATTTGATCCCCTTAAGAAATGTCATATTAGGACACCTTAAGACATCCTAAAGTATGGCTTAAGGGGATCTATGTAGTAAGGTCCTAGTACAAATGACATGCTTAAGTGAATAAAATTTGGTGAAGATGCCTAAGGCAACCAAATTTCATTAAGGTCCTAGGCAACTTCACCAAATTTTATTCACTTGAGCCATGTCAGTTTGTCCTAGGACCTTACTAGACATAGACCCCCTTAAGCCATCCTATCACCCTAAACTGTAAATCGATCAACCTAGATCATGATTTATCTCATTCATATTATAATTTGCATGATCTTATTATTGTTAAATTTGGTTTCCTTAGGCAACTTCACCAAATTTTGAGAACTTATTTGATCCCCTTAAGAAATGTCATATTAGGACCCCTTAAGACATCGATTTACGATTTAGGGTGATAGGATGGCTTAAGGGGATCTATTTCTAGTGAGGTCCTAGGACAAAATGACACATGGCTCAAGTGAATAAAATATGGTGAAGTTGCACAAGGCAACCAAATTTCATTAAGGGCCTAAGAAAAAATGATGGCTTTAGGGTTTAGGGTTTAGAGTTTAGAGTTTAGGGTTTAGGGTATTAGGATAGGTTAAGGGGATCTATGTAGTAAGGTCCTATGAAAAAAATACATGGCTTAAGGGAATAAAATTTGGTGGAGTTGCCTAAGGCAACCAAATTTCATTTTAAGGTCCTAGGACAAAATGAATGCTTTAGTGTTTAGGGTTTAGATTTTATAGTTTAGGGTTTAGGGTTTAGGGAACTTAGGGTGAAGTTTGGGTGGCCCTTGGAATAATAGACTTGCAAGTTGGTGACTAGTTTATGAATATTTTTGATTTTATGAATAGATTGACTATTTTAATAATAGAAACACATAATTATGTATTATTAAGATTGAGTTTGATGTATATTTTAACTAGATATTTTTTTAATTGAATATAAGATTATTTTATTTAACATTTTTTTCATTAATATTTCCCACTTAAATGAATTTTATGATATAAAATGTATAATATAAAAATTAGTTAATGTTGAATCAAGTATTTTATTTTGGATTGTTTGGAATTGAAAGAACCTAAAAGAAAGAAAAGAAAATATTTAGATTCTTTTAGTGTCTAGGTAACTAGTGCAAATTGAGATTTTAGACTAAACTAGAAGCCTAATTAACAAGTAATTGACTAGAATGAGGGTTAAGATTGTCAAAAGACAAGAGACAACACATGCAAACAAGAAATGGAAACAAGGCATGACTAAGAGAGATCAAAACATAAAATAGAAATGAATGCAATATTATCTAATTAAGTGACAATTGGAAATGGATTGTACAAGGATTTAGGAATTTGCTAACTAAATTTGCAAACAAACATTGATAAAATTTATGAATTGTAACTATTCTTTAACATATTGTTTTCTAATCTAATTATAATTTAACATTGGAAGTAAAGTTTAACATATTGCTTTCTCATTTAAGCAATGAAGAATATCAAGCTAGAAATTAGGGTTTTCAAATGAAAAATGATTTGTTGAATTTCAATTTAGGGTTTTAGAATTTTTGGTTTCAATTCAATTTAGGGTTTCAATCTAAGCAATTAGGGTTTTAATGCAATTTTTTGTTTCATTTCAAACTAGGGTTTTCAAATCAATTTTTTGTTTGATTTGAATTAGGGTTTCAAAAGCTTGATTAGGGTTGCCAAATGCATTTTTATTTATTTCATTTCAATTTAGGGTTTTGAAATGCAATTTTTTTTGTTTCCTTTCAATTAGGGTTTTCAAATGCAAATTTTTTTGGTTTGATTGAACGATTTAGATTTCAAAAGATAAATTTTGTTTCTAAAATACAATTCAAGGTTCATTTTTTCCTTTCTATTCAATATCTTCAGGTTTCATTGCATTTTTTCATCTATTTATACACGTCATCATTTCTACTATTATGCAAAATAAAATACTTAAAACACCAAAAATATTAGAAAAAAATGATAAAATCTACTCTTCTATTAAAAATTTCAATAAAAAATGAAAAAAAGCTAAAAAGTGGGGGTGGAGGCACACTTGGAGGTCATTTTTAATAGTCATTGTCACCCACGAAACTAGGATCCCGTGCGTAGAGTAGAATAAAGTTTTGTTTGTTTTTTTGAAAAATAAATACCATCTCAAAATGAGATCCCAATTATTACGAAACGAGATCCTGATTTTTACAAATCAGGATCCCATTTTGTAATAATCGGGATCCTGTTCTGCGTCCATCGGTTCATGACCCTTTAACAAACAAGATCTTGATTTTTAAAAAGTGGGATCTTGTTTGGAATTTAGGCTTGGGATCTCGAGGCTAAACGAGATCCTTATTTTTAAAAATTGGGATCCCGTTTATAAAAATTGAGATCTCAGTTTTGCAATGTTGATTTCATTTTTTTGGCTAAGGAAAAAACTTCCACGTTTTGTGGACTCAACTTTGTGTACTTACCCCTTAATTAAGCTTCTAATTTCCTAAATTATGCATTCCTAAACCTTATTATTCCCATTTTTTGAAAGGGAAACTGACATTAAACAAATACCAACATTAATTTAAACACCTTGGAAATTGAATGTCCTAGATTTAGGTCCCAGGACCCATTTGCCCAAGGGCGAATGGGTCCTCCTTAAGTCTTAGATCCTAATTTTTAATATGTTTTTGGCAATATTTTAATGATTCAAATTCAAGTTTCAAATGTTGGCTTATGCAATTTGTTTTTTTGGGAAATTGGATAAACACCTATAAATACATAGTTATTTTATCAATTCAAACTTAACATGCATAATCAAGATATCACAAGAGAAAATGTTATTGTCAAGAGCATTGAAGAGAAGATTTATCAAACATATATAAAAACAATCAAGATCATATCATCATGTCAAAGTTCATGTGTGATCATGTTATGTTTTGGAGCTAACATTGTGATGTAGGTTTCAAGCATTCAATTGTCAAATCAAACATTCAATCAAGTCATTTCATGTAAGATCCAATCTTTAGAGAGATGTGTTAGACTTCAATCCTATAAGGGAAGCCATTTAGGGTTTGGTGAGTTGTGACATAGCAAGGTTTAATCACCAAACCAAGGTTTGACCAAGGCAAACCCCTATTCACCAAAAATAAACAATTTTTCCCTCTTTGTATGTGCAAATTTATAGGTGAAGGATTGAAGATTGATCAAAAGAGAAATTTTGTAAAGTTTTCAAAGTTGTCATCATTGTTACATCAAGCCATAGAAACTCATGTAAAAAAATTATTTTTGAATTTCTAACAGTGGAATTTGGAGGAATCAAGAGTGCAGATCTGGGAGTAGAGACCCATTTTCCCTAGGGTGAATATGTCCCAACAAGACACTCAACAACCACTTTTGGTGCCTGGTACATATCATCTTACCCTTCTCAAATCTACTTGAAATTTGTAGTTTCTATTTGTTCTATCCTTTAAATTTGTATTTCAAGTTTTACATTGCATAATTGAGTTCATTAGCCATTTTATTTTCATCTCCCTCAAAGTGCATTTCAATCATATTTATCAATCATTTTCTGTCATAAAGGAAACAATAGATCCCCTAATAGGGTTAACTCACCTAAAGGTTGAAAGTCAATCCTACCTTTGAGAGATCTCTTTTCCTAATGAAATTAAAATAAAGATAGGTATATCACACACCACCCTACACCCATAACATATTTTTCTTTGTTTCATTTTGGTGAACCTGAAATTCTTGCACTATAAGTTTTTTGAAATTGGAGGTCTTTCAAATCCCAAATCTAGGATTTTGCATTAGTTTTCATTGCATGTCATTTAGGTTGTAAAAACTGCATTAGTTTGCATTCCATTTAGGTTTTAAAATTATATTTTGCATTGTTTAAAACTACAAAATCTAAAAATTTGTATACAAATTTTTGCAAAGATAGTTGTCATTGCACTAAAAGATTGACTTGTTAATGCTTGATACAACCACCAAAGTTAATGAATCCACAAGAGGCAGTTAATCTATTCCATGAACCCAAGCGTTGCACTACACAACATAAGGAGACCAAGGGTGCATACCTTACAACAATTGCCCCTAGAGCAAGTGAGGGGTTCGAACCTGTGACCCAGGCTCTAATACCAATTATTGCAAAGATGGTTGTCGTTGCACCAAAAGATCAACCTATTAATGCCCGATACAAACGCCAAAGTTAATGAATCCATGGGAGGTGGTTAAGCCATGTCATGAACCCAAGCGTTGTGTTGCACAACACAAGGAAACCAAGGGAACACACCTTGCAACACGCATTGCATTCATTTTACATAATAGTTTCCATATTTGTGTTTTTCATTAATTTATATTAAAAAATTCAAACAAAATTGTATCTAGAATGTTGTCATTTTGCTTGTTTATCATCAAATTGTGTTTGCATTTCATCATAAATTTTTGGAAATCTGTAACTAAAAGTAGTTGTTTGCAACCTGAACCAAAGACCTTAAATATCAACTCAAAAACCTATATTTTAATCTTTTCAATGCTTGTGCAAGGACCCATTTTCCCTTGGGCGAATTTCTCCTTATATAGGTCATTTTTCCAAATTTTTGGGCATTAATCTATCTTCGTTTGCTTTATTTTTGGATGTTGGAAGATCTCAATTTCAATTTCTAGAATTATAGTTTTTTGAAATTGTTTTTATTTAACATAATTGGACAAAACAAGTACTTTGTTCAAAAATAAAATTTTCATTAAAAAATCATCATTTTCAATTTCTTGCACTCAAAAATCAAAAAATTCTTGCATGCCATATATGAAAATTGCAATATCCTTTTACATACTTGCATTGTGCTTCCTATTTTTGGATGTTTGTTACACTTGTCTAGTGCCTTTTGTCCATTTTGGGAACACTTTTAGCTTGGTCAACCTTGCATGAGTATTACAACCTAGTGTCCTATTGCTAATACTTCAATGAGATGTAGCTCGAGACTCATAGCATTTCATGTCGATACATCCACTGTGGATCTTAGGTTTTCTAACTCTTTCATTTATAGTGTTGAAACTAATCAACCCATGTTGGAATCCATGCCTGAAATAACATGTCCTATGAATTCCAATCCCATTGATGTTGAAACCATTGTTGCTCATGTTCCTCAAGAAACCTTGCAAAAAATGGATAAAGCCTTAGAAAAAATTCAAAACCTTGTGAGTGCTGAATATATTGTTGGTGCTATAGTTCCTATTATAGATAACATGAGGATAATGCTTGACAATGAACTAGGAATAGAAATTGTGTGTAGCCTAACTCATATTATTGACGACCATGTTCCTACAATGGCTAGTTGTGCTCAAAATTTGGGATACACTCAAAGTCAAGGTGGAAAACAAATTCCTCCTCCTAATACTATGGCCTCTATTCCTACATACGCTCATCCAACTATTACTACAACAATACAACCAGCTAGCAACATCAATCCAACTTTATCTATGCCCGCTGGGAAACCTTTTAGCTTTGTGAATTCAAACCTCATATCTCCTAACCCATCACCTCTCACAAACTTGCAATTCACTTGTCCTCCCAACACATATACACCTCCATATCAAAACACAAACAATGACACCATCCTCAATCAACTTTTGCAAAATGTGCCATTCCTCCAACAACAAATTTCCACATTGAACCAAACTCAAAATGGCCAACTTTCACAAGATGTCAAACAAAACTCATTATCCTTGGAGACATTGAGATCACAAATGCCACAACGCATAAAGATTCCTAGATTTGAGAAATATGGTGGTAAAGGAGATTCTAGTAACCATGTCTCGACATACACAACCTTATGTAGTGAATTCATTTTTGAATACAAGCTCTTGGCTAAGATTTTCCCTAGATCCTTGAAAGGAACAACCTTGGAATGGTTTGTTGGAAAAAAAAGGACAAAAAACCCAGGGGGGTGAATCAGTTGTCACAGAAACTTAAAATTTTCTAACTTAACTTAACTTAATCTCAAATTTGATGAGCAAGAAATCAATCATAAACAATTAACACATCAGAGTGATAGAGAACACTAAGATTTTTTGCATGGAAACCCTGTTAGGGGAAAAACCATGGTGGATGTTAGTCCACAAGATTATACCCTGTTAAAAGTATAATGAGAAATAATAAAGAGAATGCACATGCATTCATGAACACTACCTAGAGCTCACTGCTCAAATACAAAAAGGGGCTCACTTCCCAACAATACATAATAGGATTAAAATCTAGAGGGTATGAATTGAGAAAATAGCTTCTGCACAAGCCTAATTACAATTCCAATTAATCTCAGAAAACCTTCTTCACACTTCGCTCAATCTTCTTCACACTCTGCTATGCTATCGAATGATATTTGAACATACACATATAGGATCACTTTCAACACACAAATCACACTCTCACAATGCACTTACACTTATCAAACAATCACACTTATGTATCCGCTACATGCGCAAGAAAAGATCTTCAACCACAAGCTCTTCGAATAATGTGGAAATACCACAAAGATAGAGAATGATCTAGAGACATTAGAGAATACTAGGAAACAATAGAGAAACATCTGCAACAACTGAGATTAATAGAATCACACAATCTTCATTCAGAAACACTGACAGAGACAATAGGAACACTGTCAGACCATAATCAAAACTTCACGTGGACCTCTAAAACTTCCAATAGATGATCTAGATACACTCAAGAATAAACCATTTAATTCACACCAACTAATATTCAACGTAGTGAACAGTATTCCTTTATGACCTGCACAGTTCCACTAGGAACCTGAAATACTTTCTTTCATAATTTTCTCAATATCCTCGACAATACAACAACTAACACACCAAATGATAATAGTTTTGACATCAATGAAAACTACATATCAGCAACACAACCACAATATCCAACAATCTCCCCCTTTGGCATTGGTGGCAACACATGATGTGAAAAATACCATCAACCCAACACACTAACTTTCCCTTTGGTTTTGACTCTTCTCCTCAATTTCTCTTCGACCCTTAAAAGTATTTTTCACATTACACTTCTCCCCATTTGACATCAATGGAAAAGGTAACCATGACCTTTCCAAATACATGTTGTGAACCACATATCTACACATCTGACTACTCCCCCTAAGTAGCAGCCACGAGAACATCAATCTGAATCAGAATATAACAATGTTGCTCACAGATTGATGCAAGTAAATGCATCTTTTAGTTCTTATCAGGAGGGGTAATTACCCCTAGCATTCCTCTAAGATACTCAAAAGTATCCTTCGGAAATGGCTTAGTAAATATGTCTATAATTTGTTCTTTGTTAGGCACATATTCCAATCGAACTTCTTTCTCATTCACTTTCTCCCTTAAGAAATGAAATTTGATTGATATATGTTTAGTCTAAGAATGCAACATTGGATTCTTTGAAATATTTATTGCACTTGAATTGTCACAGTATATGGCAATAGGCTCTTCATATACTACCCTGATATCTAACAACATCTGTTTCATCCATATCACTTGAGTACATTTATTTGCAGCAGCAATGTATTCTACTTCAACAGTGGATAGAGAAATGGAATTCTACTTTTTTCTCAACCAGGACACCAACTTCTTCCCTAAGAAGAAAGCACCACCACTAGTACTTTTCCTGTCATCTACATCTCTAGCCCAATTTGCATCAGTATATGAACTCAAAGTGAGATCATCATCCTTTGGATACCAAAGCCCAAAGTCAACTGTTCCTTTCAGATATCTGAAGATTCTCTTAACAATAGTCACATGAGACTCTTTTGGATCAACCTGAAATCTAGCAACCATGCATACCGCATTCATAATATCTGGTCTATTCTGGGTTAAATAGAGAAATCCTCCAATCATTGACCTATATCTAGTCTGATTTTCCTTAGGAGATTCATCATTTTGTGTCAACTTACTTTTGGTCACCATGGGAGTACCAACAGGTTTTGAATCATCCATTCCAAACTTCTTCAACAGATCTTTCACATACTTAGATTGAGATATAAATATCCCCTAGTCTAACTGAGCAACTTGCAATCCCATAAAGAATTTCATCTCACCAATCATACTCATCTCAAATTCACTCTTCATCTCATCAGCAAACTCCATACATAAATTATCATCTCCTCCAAAAATAATATCATCAACAAAGACTTCTATAATTAACTCCTTATCATGATCTAATTTGAAGTATAAGTTACTATCAACAATACCTTTAGTGAATCCAAGCTTCAATAGATATTTTTCCAATCTAGCATTCCAAACTCTAGGGGCTTGCTTAAGTCCATATAGAGCTTTCTTTAATCAACAAACCATATCTTCCTTGTCAGTTAGCTGAAATCCATCTGGTTGTTCAATGTATACTTCTTCTTCTAGTTCTCCATTCAAAAATGTTGACTTTACATCCATTTGATAGAATTTGTAGTCCTTGTATGCAACATAAGCAATAAATAACCTTACAACTTCAATTCTAGCAATAGGGGCAAAGGTTTCTTCAAAATCAATACCTTCCATTTGAGAATACCCTTTACATACCAGTCTTGCTTTATTTTAGACCACTTCACCTTGTTCATTAAGTTTGTTCCTAAACACCCATTTAGTACCAATCAAATTTTTATCTTTAGGCCTCGAAACTAGTATTCATGTGTCATTCTTTTCAATATGTGTCAGCTCTTCCTTCATAGCTTCCATCTAGTGTTCATCTCGACAGGCTACAGTGACATTTTTAGGTTCAATCTTGGAAATTAGGCAATACTCTTTTGCAATCTTTCTTCTAGTTTGCACTCCTTTATTCTTCTCTCCTATGTTTTGACTTTCAAAATGATTTAGCTTTACATACCTTGGAGTTTTGGGACATTCTTGAACTTCTGATTCTTCTGATCTTCCTTCTGTACTTGCACTTGTCTCTGCTTCCTGAATTACTTGATTTACTAGAACGAATTGAGGTTGCTTTACCAAAACATATGGAATAATTTGAAGTAGATTTTGTGTCTGAATATTCTTCCCTTTGCTAGTATTATAATCATCAGAATCATAACTATAGTATCTGGATGATTTGACAGAGTCCTCATCAACTTTGACATTTTCACTTTCAACCATCTTTCTCAGTCTTTTGTTATAGCACTGGTAGGACTTTCTTTTGATGGAGTAACTTAGGAAAATCCCTTCATTGTTTCTTGCATCAAACCTGCCTATATCATCATCTATCTTGATATAACACTTGCTTCCAAATATCTTGAAATATTTAATAGTAGGCTTGTAACCAAACCATAACTCAAAAGGGGTCTTACTAGAATTACCATTAACATTTACCTAGTTCAAGGTATACACAACAGTGCTTACCGCTTCACTCCAGTACATCTGGGACACATTTCCTTCTATCATCATTGTTTTGGTAGCATCTAGAATTGTTCTATTCTTTCTCTCAGCAACTCCATTCTGTTGAGGGGTTCGGGTCACACATAACTGTCTTTTAATTCCATGCTCTTCACAAAAAGAATTGAATTCCATGGAAGTGAACTCACCACCTCTGTCAAATCTTAGGCACTTGATTTTTAGACCTTTTTCATTTTCTGCCATAGCCTTAAAACTTTTGAAATTTTCAAATGCTTCACATTTTTCTCTCAAGAAAGAACCCATATCATTCTAGAGTAATCATCAATAATCAACATAAAGTACCTTTCTCCATGAATACTTTAACTCTGGATGGACCAAAAAGGTCAGTATGTAGCAGTTCTAGCAAATTATTTGAATGAAACTATTTGCTCTAGGAGGAGACTCTAGTCTGTTTACCCATCTGACATTCCTTGCAGATTGTGTTAGTAGGCTTCACTAACTTAGGTAGATCTCTTACTATTTGAGTGGAACTTATCTTGATAATGTTGTCAAAATTTACATGACACAAGCTTCTATGCCACAACCAACTTTCATCTATTTGAGCAATTAAACAACTCCCACTAGCAGTAGTTAGGTGAAAGATATTACCTTTTTTCTGTTTACGAGTAGCAATCATATTCCCTGAACTTCCACACATCTTGCATCTTCCATTTTTGAACTAAAGGTCATAGCCCTTGTCCACCATCTATCTAGCACTCAACAAGTTGTGCTTCAAGCCTTCAACATAAAGAACATCATCAGTGTTATCCTTACCACCAAGACAAATAGATCCTCTGCCACGAATCACACCAGCATTGTTATCTCCAAATCTTACAACCCCACCGTCATACTTCTCTAGACTTACAAATTTTCTTTTGTCACCGGTCATATGATGTGAGCATCCACTATCAATGACCCACTCATCTTTTTCTTCAACTTGGGCTACAAGAGCCTTTTCATCTTTAGCAGATTTTGTAGCCACAAGATTATCTTCAATGGTAGCAAGGAAAACCCATTCATCTTCATTTCCATTATCTTTATCAGACTCATCATCAGTCACTGATTCTTTAGCAAAGTAACATCTCTTTTAGAATCTAGAATTTTTAGGCTTAGATCTAGGAACTCTTTTAGGACACCTTGATGCAAAATGACCTATTTTATTGCAAGAGAAACATTTAATAGGCAAGACATCTTCATACTTACATTTTCCTCTACCTTCTTTTTTTGCAATCAGTGCTTCCAATTCTTCTACTTCTTTTTCCTTATCTTCAAGTTGTTTCAGTTCTTCATCATACTTGGATATCTTTCTAGAGCTTTCTCCTAGACTATATATTTTCTTGTTACTTCCGGATACAGTAGCTTTGAATGCAGATTTAGTCTTCGGTGTAGATTCACCAAATTCACTTATTTCAAAAGTAGCAAGCTTTCCAACTAGCCTGTATCTTGTTATCTTTTTTATTGATATAATCTCTTCAATAGCATGAGCTTTCACCTTGTAGGAGGGAGGCAAGGATCTAAGTATCTTAGCCACAATTTCATCCTCTTCCACAGTTCCATTGGCACATCTTATACCCATCACTATCTCGCCTACTCTCTACATAAAAGAAGTGATATTTTCATCTTCACCCATCATCAAATTCTCATACTTGCCTTTCAAGATTTGTAGCTTAGCCATCTTCACCTGAGCATCTCCTTCATACAAAGTTTCCAGCTTCATCCAAATCTCATGAGCTGTTTGCAATCCTATCACATTAGCCATCTCTAAATTTGTCAAAGCACTCACCAAAGCTTTAATAGCCCTAATATTATTTTTAGCATCTTTGATCTCATCAACAGTGGAGGGAAGATTATGAGGATTAACATATGGATCTTTTGTAATCTTCCAGAAAGATTCACCAATACATCTTAGATGACATTGCATCCTAACTTTCCACAGTGAGTAGTTGGTTCCATCAAATCTCAAACTGTCCTTCTTGAATGTTTCCATTTCATATCACCTCAAGCTTTTAGAATTCTTCAAAGGAACCTACTTTGATACCAATTGTTTGAAATACAAGGACAGACAACTGAGAGGGGGGGTGAATTAGTTCTCATAGAAACTTAAAATTCTCTAACTTAACTTAACTTAATCTCAAATCTGATGAGCAAGCAATCAATCATAAACAATTAACACATCAGAGTGATAGAGAACACCAAGATTTTTTTTGTGGAAACCCTGTTAGGGGAAAAACCATGATGGATGTTAATCCACAAGATTATGCCCTATTAAAATTATAATGAGAAATAATAAAGGGAATACACATGCATTCAGACACACTGCCTAGAGCCCACTGCTCAAATACAAAAGGGGCTCACTGCCCAACAATATAGAATAGGATTAAAATATAGAAGGTATGAATTGAGAAAATAGCTTATGTACAAGCCTGATTATAGTTCCAATTAAGCTCAGAAAACATTCTTCACACTTCGCTCAATCTTCTTCATACTCTACTCTACCATCGAAGGATATTTGCCCATACACACATAGGAGAACTTTCAACACATGAAGCACACTCTCACAACACACTTACACTGATGAAACAATCACACTTATGTATCCGCTACAAGATATTTCATCACAACTTGGTCGGCCAAGAAAATAAAACATATTTGCAATGTCGACCCAATTTTACAAATAAATTTTTAATGCGTATCCATCGAGGTCAGCCACAACATAGTGGAGACCCAAATTGACATCTCCAACACTAAAACACTTTAATTAATTTCACCACGAAGATCCACAACACGTTACCACCAAAATGTTAGCTAGGAACAAGAGAAACCAAACATGCACAAGAAAATATCTTCAACCACGAGCTCTTCGAATAATGTGGACGTACCACAAAGATAGAGAATGATCTGGAGACATCAAAGAATAGCAGGAAACAATAGAGAAACATCCACAATAACTAAGATTAACAGAATCACACAATCTTCATTTAGAAACACTGATAGAGAGAACAAGAACACTGTCAGACCATAATCAAAAATTCACGTGGACCTCTGAAACTTCTGGTAGATGATCTAGATACACTCAAGAATAAGCCCTTTAATCCACACTAGCTAATCTTCATCGCAGTGAACAATACACCTTTATGACTTGCACAGTTCCACTAGGAACTTGGAATACTTTCTTTCATAATTTTCTCAATATCCTCGGCAATACAACAACTAATACACAAAATACTAATAGTGTTGACATCAATGACAACCACATATCAACAACACAACCACAATATCCAACATGGTTTTCCTCTTTATCGAATAATTCAATTGGTTCATTTAAAGAAATTTGTGATGCCTTTCTTAACCATTTCCAAGTGCACGTAGGTCCCAAGATGTCCATACCAAATTTAATGTAATGTAACAAAAAAAAGAAAGATGAAAAGGTCATCAATTTTATAGCATGATATGGTCAATTACTTTACTCACAAATCAACATTAAAATTTTTTATGTTGATTTTCAAAGAATGTTCATTGAAAACTTGCAAACCAATATTCAAGATAAGCTTGGGATGATGAAAGTACCTTCCTTCACTCACTTGTGCACAACTCTCCATGGCTATCAGAATTTGATTAGTCAATGTAAAGTGAAAACTTCCTCCAACCATCTTGAAAAAATTTGAATCTGTGCCTCATAAAAATTTCCAACCATTCAAAAAACAAAATAAAGACTTTATAGAAAATAAATCCACCTCAAAAAAATCAACAAGTTCAATCTCAAGTGGCTGCTATAAAAACAAAAAATCCATATCAATTCAGGGACAAGAATAGATAATTTACTCCATTACTCGATACCCTTCTTTTCATCATGTTGCAACTCTTGGGTAAGAACCTAATAACCTTACCTCTCGTTAGAACCATTGATCCTATTAAGCCTTTACCTTCAAACTATAATCTAAATGTTTTTTTCCATTATCATCGACAAAATGGATATGATACATAATGATGTATGTGTCTTAAAAACATTGTGCAAAACCTCATTGATTCTAATCACATCCAGATTGGTGGTGTTAATGATCAAGGAAATAAGTTCATTGCTCCACCCAACCAAAATTTGCAAATCTTTACCAATCCAATGCCAAATTATAACATCTCATTTGTTAAAGCTAGTGACACCAAGAATGATGTGATGAATGCTAACAATATACAAGACATGACAAATGATAACATGATTGATAATGGGGATAATATACACACTATGATCAACCTCATTGACATTCAACCTTGTAAGGACCAAATCAAAACTTCTCTTGATATTGCTTTCTCACAAAATGACATAATTAAACATTCACCCGATGGTCGTCTTTACATAGTCAGAAGAATCAATGACAAGCCTACTAATAGGATATTAATTGATCCCATGTGTGTAGAGAATGTGATCACTAAGGAATTATTGTTTGTGCATGAACTTTATCAAGACTCTTATGAACAATAGAAAGCATGGATCAAAACACAATGGTTTTGCTTGCCCTACGATAGGTTTGATCACTCTCCCCTTAAAACTTGGACCAAAACAATTAAATGTCTCATTCTCCATCATCTCATTGTTGGACCAATTCCATGTGAAGCTAGGCTATCCATGGATACACTCCATGGTTTCATCCCCTCGGTGGTGCATAAATGCTTAAAATTTCCATTTGGCAATACAATTTTCACTATGCACCATAGTGGTTTTAATCCTTTATCTTCCCATGAGAATTTATCATTTGATTTATTTTGACCTGAATCTCTGGAACCCATTAAGCCTCATGAGGATTTATTTTTCAAATCTTATCAAAATTTCAAGGCAAAGCGCATAGAAGAATTATCTCTTAGCAACATTCCTCAACCCATGCTTGAGCCTCCTATCATTGATGAAACTATGATTGAACTGAAATCCCTTCTGAGTAACCAAGAAAAATCCATGACAAATCCTTCACCTATTTCCTATAAGAGACCAAGGGATAACCATATGAACCAAAGATTTTTGGGGATAGGGCTCTCCTACACTTCTAGGGTTTTACACCTAAAAGGAGAAAGGTACCCCAAAAAACTTAGGTGGTTCACTCAAGACTAATGAAAATATGATTGAAATATGTCTAAATGGAATGCCCTAAATGAAAAGATCTGATAAAAGAGATGGATTATTAATTCAAAACTAAGGAAATGCACTTTGTTTGAAAACACATTATGATATGCAAAATGAACTAAAAATGCAAGTAAACTATAACATAAATAAATGAGACTAGAGAAGTGCACCTAGAAACTAGAAAGTGATGTAGAGGAGCTCTGAAATCCTACAGAAATCACTATTGATGCCAACTGGGACACTTACGCCAAGTTGGGTGACTTAGTCCCGTTTCAGGGAAATTCTACCGAAATAGGTTTCAGCCAAAAGGGTATCTAGAACTGTAGAAAACACTTTTCAGTCTGGTAGTGAGACTAATTCACCATGATGGTGACTTAGTCCACCTCCATATTTCAAGGAATTCAAAGATGCAATCTATAGCTCCTAGTTTGCACTTTAGCTCCTGATAGGTTTCTAGATCCGAATCTGTAGAATCTGACCTGTAGGTGATATCCAAGCTTCTTTTAGGGTTTTGTTGACTTTGAATGACTTTGATAAATTTATGACACCTTTTCACACCTTGGTCTTTGAAAAATATGCATACAATACCTACAAAACACATGCAAAGAGGGGACTAAGTGTTAAGGGTTAGTGAATAGGGGTTTTCCTTGGTTAAACCCTGGTTTGGTAATTAAACCCTTGAAAATGAAATGGAATGAAAAGAGAATGATGAATGAACAACATGCAATGCTACAACTCACCAAACCCTTGAAGTAGAAATCTGAAGATATGCAAGTAGAAGCTTCAATGGATGTATGCTTAAGAATGCCTAGAATGCAAAAGTGAATGCTTGATAATTGCTTGAATGATTAGGAAAATTAAAGAGATTAGGAGATTAGAAGATGAAAAAATGAGAGGAAAACCCTATATTTAGATATGATTATACAAAATTTCTTGAAAATACCACATCATAGGCTGACCTCAAGGTTCATAAAATAATATCCCGCCAGAATTTTGAAATAATTTTTATTTTTGAGCCAAGTGGGACTAAGTCGCCCCTAGTGGAAACTTGGTCCCACTAGGGAAATTTGAGTCGGTGTCAGGAATTAAAGTGTATTAAATGATGTTTAACATGATTATTCCAAAAAATACACTTAAGTAAGGCATGCAAGTGTATAAAGGGGTCATTTAAACATAAGAAAGGGTTAAATTATTGATGGCAAGCCTAGAAAAGCCTGAAAGTTTGTTACAACACTTTACAACACTTTGAAATAAGGCTTGGTAAGTGATAAAAAGAGGTTATTTAAGTGAATTATAGTAAAAAGGTCCTACAAAAATGTGAAAGTGGGTTACAAAACTTCACAACACCTTTGCAAGATATCATATAATTCTTATTGATTCACAAGGGTCCAAGACCTAATGTGAATGTGTTCACCACATTACAACATTAAATCTAGGAAAAATTAGGCCAACATCTATAAGAAAGACACAAATGAGCATGAAAATGTCCAAAGATGTACATTCTTTTATGCTACACCATATAAATCCTATTATTCCTCCTAAGATCAAATAAGTTTATAAACCTAAAGAGAAAGTGGTTGACCAACCTTCCATGGTTCCTTTCTTTCCTCCCTTGTAGGAAGAAAAGAAACCTATGGTTGATAAATCCGCTCCCACACAATCACAACTTAAAAACTGCATGAAATGAAATCGAAATGCTAGAGAGTGTAGGTGTAGATGTCTTGCTATCACTCGTAAGTTAAAAAGAGAACAAATAAGCAAACAAAGACCAAAATTTAACTCAAACATAGAATGATGATTCTCCACCTTCGCCACAACTGAAACATGAAACCTCTATAGACATCATCATTAGGTTTCCTATTGTGATTAAATTGGATAATGATGATGATGAGATTGCTAAGATTGATGAGGAAGTGCATAATGAGCTAAATTTATTATTTTCCTCTTCCATGAACTTAGATGAGAACAACCATGATGATCCTCTAAAAAGAGCACATCATCACGTGTTGAACCTAGTGATTGTCCTAGTACAACACTTGTTGTTTCCCCTTTGGCTAGTTATTTTCCTTTCATATATGATGAAAAAGATTAGGATGTGGATGACCTTCTTTAGGTTGGCTCACATGTGTCATACTAGTCTTTTCATTATCTTCTTTTTATGTTCTTTGTGTGATTGCATGTGTGTAATGTGATCCTTTGTATTGTGTTGCTTGATGTGTCTTTATGTTTGTGAGCTTAGTTTGTATAATCCTTGTCACTCTACTAGTGCAATGATACAAAGAAAGTGATTTTTTCACAAAATTCTTCTATTTGTATCTACCTTCTTCTATATGTCGTAACCATTTAGCTTTTTCATTTGTCTTGTGTTTTCCTTTTGGGGATGACGCAAGGTGTTGAGACATTTAGGTCTCTTCCATGTTGACCCAAAAGCTTTCATTTATTTCACTCTCTATGTGTCATTCTTCCCTTTTGATTGTTGTTCCATGAGTTATTTGGGGAACGATGACGATTCCAACCTCAATTATATCACTGTAGCAAAGACATACGGTGGCACCAAATTCACAGATCCATTATGTGTTATCTTAGGATTGCATAGGGGGGAAACCTCATTTCATGACGTAGCTTCATTTGAAAACATATGTTTGGCATAGGGCTTTCCACATAAGCTCTCATGTCTCTTTCATCTATTGGCTTTTATCATATTCTACTTTAAAGTGATTTCTCATAGCATGGTGTTTAACAATTTATTTAAATTGGGGGCCATTAAACCTCTCGCTTGTTGCTTGCTTGATGTCGTGACCTCTTGTTCAAAGTGTGGTCTTCTTATTTCATGTGATGTGTCTTTTTATTGGTTACATTGGGATTGATGTCCTTCAATAGTGTGACCTTTCTTGGCATATGACATTCCTCTTAGTGGTAATGCTATGAATTGCATTCCCTAAGGTGTGAATCTTTTATGTCTCAACTAGTCCTCTCTTGATGGTGATATCGAGCATGATGTTCCCTAAAGTGAGACATTTTATGAACTAAGTAAAACCCATTTGACTATCTTAAACCAAAAAATTTGGCCACTAAGCATAACACAACTTGATTCATGAGTGTATAGCATAAAAAAGCTTGCTAGCCTTGTGATTTTCATGTGTGGAACCTTATCAAAGTTGTCAAGGAGTATAACTTTGATATGGTTATGGGTACACACTTGGTGTATATTGGTTTGCACTAGACCGTTGTGTGTTTCTCATATACTGTATATTAGACTGCATTAGCCTTTATGAGCATATTTTTCATGGCCAACTAGAATAACACAACTTGCTTGCCTATGAATCCATGTATTTTTAGACAAACAACCTAGGCTTGATCCATATGTTTGGAAAAAAAATTGAAGCTTGATCTATTTTTTTGTTTTTTTGTTTTTGCATTAATTTTGACATTGTATGATGTTGTATCTTGTGTCACTATTGCATTTGTATGTATCTTTGTGCCTTTGTTGGTTTTCCATGGGATCTTAAATCCTAGGGGCTTGGTCGCCCTCCTTGATTTTTGTTATCTCATCTCTCTAACTGTTGTACAATTAGACCTCTCTTGACTTATTTGTCTACTTTAGTGTGAGTTTGAGCATAGGGCTCATCCTCTCACTAAATTTGGGGCTAAATTTAGTGTACAAAAATGTACTCCTTTACATCTTCACACTATGTTTGGGTCCCTTAATTAAATTGGACTTAATTAAGCTTCTAATTGCCTAAATTATGCATTCCTAAGCCTTATTATTATCATTTTACAAAAGGGAAACTGACATTAAACAAATGCCAACATTAATTTAAACACCTTGGAAATTGAGTGTCCTAGATTTAGGTCCCAAGACCCATTCACCCAAGGGTCCTCCTTTAAGTCCTAAGTCCTAATTTTTATTATGTTTTTTGTGGTCTTTTAATGATTCAAATTCAAGCTACAAATATCAACTTATGGAATCTAATTTTTGGGAACTTAGATAAACACCTATAAATACATCTGTCATTTTATCAATTCAAACTTAACTTGCATAATCAAGAGATCACAAGAGAAAATATTATTGTCAAGAGAATTGAAGAGAAAATTTATCAAGCATCAATCAAGATCATATCATCATGTCAAAGTTCATGTGTGTTCATGTTATGTTTTGGAGCTAACATTGTGATGTGGGTTTCAAGCATTCAAGTGTCAAAGGCATCAATAATTCAATCCAATTCATGCAAGATTCGATCCTTAGAGAGATGTGTTAGAATTTAGTCCTCTAAGGGCAACCATTAAGGGTTTGGTGAGTTGTGACAAATTTTTTCATTCATCAATTCTTGTCATTTGTCACTATCCTTCATTTTCAAGGTTTAATTACCAAACCGAGGTTTGACCAAGGCAAACCCTTATTCACCAAAAACAAACATTTTTTCCCTCTCTTTGTACGTGCAAATTTGCAGGTGAAGAAGGATTGAAGATTGATCAAAAGAGAAATTTTGCAAACTTTTCAAAGTTGTCATCATTTTTGTCAAGCCAAAAAAACTCATTTGCAAAATTTATTTCCAAATTTTTGACAGTGGAATATGAAGGAATCAAAAGTGCAAATCTGGGAGCAGAGGACTATGAAAACATATTTTGGATCCCTATACAAAGACCCATTCACCCTAGGGTGAATCTGTCCTAGCAAGACATTCAACAACCACTTTTGGTTCCTGGTACATGTCATCTTACCCTTCTTAGATCTTCCTAAAAGTTATAGTTTTTGTTTTTTCTATACTTTAAATATGTATTTCAATTTTTACATTGCATAATTGAGTTCATTAGGCATTTTATTTTCATCTCTCCAAAGTGCATTTCAGTCATATTTATCAGTCGTTTTATGTCATAAGAGAAACAATAGATCCCTTAATAGGGTTGACTCATCTAAAGGTTGAAAGTCAATCCTACCTTTGGAAGATCTCTTTTCCTAATGAAATTAAAAGAAACAAAATTATATCACACACCACCCTACACCCACAACATATTTCTTTGTTTCAATTTGACACTTATCTATCTATATTAAAATCATACCAATAAATATGGTGAAGGAAAAAATCTCAAAATAGTAAAGAACCTCTCATAACCTACTCTTGGAAACCTTCCACAATTTCTACAACTAATCAGAGAGACATATGGTTACAAATATCTACTTTTGTAGCTATGTTTTTACATTCTATGAGTGATAGTTATAATGGTGGATAGATTAATAGCTATGAAAACCCTAGCAATATCTTCACCTCTATTATGTGAAAACACAAAGTGACTAACCCTTTAAATCAATGCAAAGATTGAATAAATAGATTTGTAGCATGGGTACACGAGCAATGAAGGAGAAAAATAATTAGTTGAGGAAGAGGGAGAAGTACCTAAAAAAGAACTAACAAAAAACTTAAGAATGAGGATTCCAAGGAAAAATAAAGCACTGTTATCTCCCTACATGCATTGAATGTAACAAATGCACCACAAACACTCAAAGTAATTAGTATTAAAAAAATAAAAATAAGTGAAAGTGTTAGTTTATGCTGGTAGTACACAACTTTATTGATAGAAGATTAGCTAATGAGATCAATTGTTTTATTTTTCTAGTCTCTAATTTTCAATTCATGATAGTTGATGGGAAACAACTACCTTTTGGTGGTAAATTCCATCATATAAAACTCTTAATGGGAAATTATCAACTATATTTAAAAAAATTGTTATACCTATTAGGGGAGTGGATGTGGTTTTTGGTGTGCAATGGCTTAAACAATTAGGAACATCTTTCAATTTTCAAGGCTTGTCCATGGATTTTAGGATACATGGGAAAAAGTATGAAATTTTGGGAATTAATTAGCCACTATGTGAAATAATGACCTCCCATAGGATGGATAAATTATTCAAGAAAGGTTCTTATAATATAGGGGTACAATTACATTTTATAGAAGCACATGATATGATAACTTAAGATCAACCAAAATTCAAGAAATTATTGAACATCACTAACAAGTATTTCAAGAATCAAAGGTTGTACCTCTAATTGAAGACCATAATCATGACATGTTTTAATACAAAAAATAATTTTCATCCCAACAAAAGTTCCTATTTATCCCCTATGCTTATGCTTAGCAAAAAGGATGATCCATGCATAATGTTCTCACATTACAAGAAGCCAAATGAGATTACTCATAAAGACAAGTTTCATATTCCTAGTGTTAATGAATTAGAAGATAATAAACTATATGCAAAAAAATATAAATGTGTCTTTAGGGTGAAAGAAGTAGAATACTCAAGACATCCGATGTCACTTAAAGGTGTTAAGATGGAGCCTAAGAAGAGAGGATTTTTGGGTTTAACAATATACTATAGAATACTTGTTCAAACCTATCATCTTATAAAGAAACATTTCTTTTGGGAAGGTATTAAAGCGAATGTCTAAAAATTTGTGGTGGAATGTTTGATATGCCAACGAAATAAAAAGGGAAATAATAGAGACTCCAAGCCTCTTATAGATATTAGGCATTCCAATACAAAAATGGATATAAATACTAATGGAATTCATTATGGGGTTTCCAAAATCAAATAATCTTTATGTGATCTTTCTTGATGTGGATAGACTAATTATTAATAAATATTTTTGTAGACTCTCTCATCTATTTCCTACTAATACTTTGAAAAAAGTATTCATACAAAATATACAAAAACTTCATGGAATTCCCAAAAATCAAATTGTAAAATAGAGCCAAGTCTTCAAAATTCCTAAGCAAGTAGAAGAATTTGTCAATTGAATATTCAACATGGAATGATGAACGATTAATACAAAATGTATTAAAGTTGCCCAGCATTGAGGGCATTTGTTTTTTGAAGGGGAAGGGAATGTTATGATCCTAAATATATTTCTAAGTATATATATATATATATGGATAAGCATGTGTATCAAGCTTAACCCTAACTTAAATATTAGTTAATAAAATAATCCCTCTTAATTAGGATGAAGGGGTATGTCCCTAAATAGTTAAGCCTATAAATAAGGAAGAGAACTCTCTCGGGCCATATCATCATATCATCAAATATTGAATTCATATAATATTATTTGATTATTGGAGGTAACCCCCTCAAAGTGGTCTATTATATTTCTGATTTTTACAAATATTTCTAAGAACTATCATAACACTTATTGAGACCAAAAAGAGGGTGGAAATATGGGAAAGGATGGGATACATGGATATGATGGATAGGAAGATCAGATGATGGAGATACAACGAGGTAGCTAGGATGGAGTGGATAGAAATAAACTTGCCCCCAAGTGTATAGTGCAAGTGGATAGGTGGATTATACATGGTGCCTATTTGAAAAGTTTTCATCATGTTACTTTCCTAAGGCACCTATTTTCTAAGTTTTCACTATTGAATGGATTATTTTTATTTTCTTTTTTTGTAGATTTTCAATTTGTCGATTTTTTATATTTTTATATTTTTTATATTTTCAATTTTTTATTATATGCTTGTGGAGGAGGGGGATAGATGGATGGGGATGGGGAGATAAGAAAGTAGATAAGGGATAAGTGGATTGGGAAGATAGGGGATAGGGAGATATTGGATGGGAGGATAGTGTATGTGAGGGAAAGACTTAAGTGTCTTGTTTCTATATTGAAGGTAGGGGAGCCCATGGAGGATGATTGTGGTGGGTTGGTAGAGATATTTTTCTCAGGAAGGTACAATTATCCAAGGTACCTTTGGAGTGGGAATGAAGGAAATTGGATTATGTGTAGGTATGAATTAAAGGGATGTGATGGGGGAGAAATGTGGGATAATGAATATGATAATGAAAGGGAGGGGAGATGGAGGGTGATGGAAGGCCATAGGATCGATAGGAACACAGAACAAAATTTTTGTATATCATGATGGGTGAGGATTTGTGATAGATTTATGGGATGGTGGATGACATAAAATAGATGATTTTGGGACATAAGGGCCAAAAATGGACTTTGGAGATGGAAGATTCTTAAATGAGAGGTATTTAGAAGCAGAGGAAAAATTTGGAAGGGTAAATTTGGATTCTATTTTGGATTGTACATTTGGATGCATTACTTTTTCTTGGTGGGCCTTTGTGGCTTTGTGGATTTATTTTGATTTTGGATCAAAATTTTCTTTGTTGTTTCATTTTTTCTTGAGGGTACACAATAGTCCTTGGATTTGTTTTTGATTCTTTGCTTTATGTATTTTTTATTTGGCATCTAAATTTATTACAAAGGAAATGGAATGGGTACCTGAGGATGCATGGTTTGGATAGTGCATGGGAGGATGGATGAATGGAATGAATTTGAAATGGTTCACATATACATGCATTTGTTGGTCATAGGTAGGGATTATAAGGAATAAATTGGTAGGATGGGTGACGAAGGATTTTGTGACATAGGAAACCAAAATGGATGGGGAAGATGAGGGACATGTAAAGAGAGATTATGGGAAATAAAGGCCCAAAATGGATTTGGAATATGAGGGAGGGATAGTGGATTTTGTTTTGGATCAATATGATGGAGGAGGAATGGCGATAAATATTTTGGAGGAGAAATAAGAGGCTCCTATTATGGTTTCAGAGGAAGCAATCTTAGGAGGAACAAAGGTTTTACTAACAATTTTGGATTTTGTGCCTTGGGATTTGTAACCAAGGATATATGATCATGTATTTTATTTGACATGGATGGAATCTAGGATTCCTTTCTCATGAAGTCTTAAGCCTTTTCCTTGATAGTTCATTTTCTTCAACATTCGTATGGAAACAAGATGTTGGTTTCTTTGTAAACAATATACAAGTCTATTTTGAGATGGACGGGGATGGGTGGTGGATATTTTTTATTCTTTTATAATGAGAGAAACACCATGGATAAAGGTAAGCAAACCAAGAGGATAACATGATGCTTGTGGGATGGTTTCATTAGTAGGTGGTAAGGGATTTGTAAGGGGGATGAAATGGGATGGTAGGATCTTGATTTGGAAGGGGAGATAATTCAACATTCTTTGGAATAATTTTGTTGCATGGTGGGGTTTGGGTGGATGACATGATGAGGGAGGGATGTTTAGCATTTATAGACTACTCAGATTGGGTAGATAGTGAGATGGGGAGTGTGGATTAGGATTGGGAATGGAACTAAGGATTGGATAGATTTAGAATTTTGGATGGGGTTAGGAGCTTGGATGGAGTTGGTGGGAATTGAGAGATTGATGGCCTCATTAATGATGTACTTAGATGATTTTAGACTAGTAGGGTGGTATGAATCCATAATTATAGTATTTTGGTTTACTCCTTGGAAGAACCTTGAAAATGTTGGTGTAAATAGGTATTTTACCTCTCTAGTTCACTTATCTATTAAGTTTACTTAGGTCTTAGGAATATTTCTAGAAGTCTTCGTTGTAACTTAGATCTTATCTTATCTTTTTCACATTTAATTCTTGAGTTGTAGTTCATTTAATAATATTTGAGTTAGTTGTCTCATGTTATAGGATTAAGACACATATCATAGTCTTGTCTAATCATATCTTTCACCTTGTATGTATATGAAAGGCTCTTGTACATTTGTTTCATATCTTATTAAGAAATATATTATCTTCCCATAAAGGTTATCATTATTTTTGTAGATGATTATGGAGTGTGAAATAATTTTCAGCTCCTACATGGTATCAGAGCTTCAGATTTGTAAACTCCTTAGATCTAAGGGTAATTTTATGCATGAGCTATTGCTATATTGAAGATATTTGTGAATCTAGTAAATTTGAGTATGCTCTTCTCTTGCATTATATGATGACCTAGAGAATTAAAAAACATGAAAGAAAGACCAAATTTGGGGGTTTCCTCTTTTTGAATTTCTATTGCAATTTGATTTCGAAGCTTGTTGGTGCAAATATGAGCTCACCATTGAGTTCAAGGAGTCCAATAAAACTGGTGATTCCTTTTGTTTCGTCCAAATCAAACTTGTGAAGCTAGATTTATAAGGGTTTAAAATTGGGAGGTGGTTGCTAGATCTGGGAGGTATATGAAATTTTGGAATATTTTGGGAAAAAACAGACCCTGCCATCACGTCCAAAAGGTCCAAAATCTCTATGATTGGCTGTCAAATCATCAAAATTAGAGACTTTTTCCCTAGACGCTTAGAGGAAATTTTCATATTTTTGTCACCATTTTTGTTCGTACAGTAGTATGGCTTTTGTATTGTACAATTCATACAACGTTGTCAAGTCACAACCCGTAGTCAACAATCAGTAGATAATATTCTCTTATTGGTGTCATCATAAGTACATGCCTATGCAAACTTCTACATCATTTGTATGTAGCTTGTATAGAGTCCCATTATTTTTTAATTTATAATCATTTAAAATATTTTATTTACATGCTTACAACTTAAAATATTTAGTGCCTAATCCACTATTGTGGGCATATGGCTAGCACTAGGCGCTAAAGCCAATAGTGGTGCATGGAACCACAATTGACACTCAATCCTACCACACAATGGGTAGCAGGTTTTAATTTTCCCCAACAACACCCTACAGTCATATTGAGAATTGATGGCTAGCCCCTAGGGGGCTTAAATTGTTCCCCTAAGGCCCTAATTGAGAATTTTTTTAAGGGCCCTATCTTATGATCCAAGAGCTTGTTTTCCAAAAATGATATATCATCAAAAATATGGTCCTGAGCACTTCGTAGTGGTGCAAACCATTTTTCTAGATTTTGTTGCATGTGCAATTTATCGTTGTTTGAAGTTAGATATCCCATTTGGACCTTTGAGCTCATAATTTTTTGTCAATTTATACAATTTTTTTGATTTTAGTGGAATTTGAAAGGTATTCAGGAGATTTTCAATCCTATTCATGCATTTTTTTAGATTCAACCCCATGTATCTTGTATTCAGATTTGTGCTTAGTTACATTCTAGTTGATTACTTGGATATCCTTTTTAAGATTTGGTATTGTACACCACTGCATAAATATTATATTTTAATGTTGTAATTAAATATTTGTTTAGTGTGGTACACCTAGGAGGTTTGTTTAGCCACATTAAGTAATTATTTAGGGCCACTTGTAAGTTATATTGTAACTTTGGGTTAATTATTTAATATTTGGGAGACATAGGATAATGATTTAATATTTGGGAAAAGTATTTGATAATGTACAAACTTAGTACCCAATATAATTAATGAGGGGTTAATGATTTTTTGTTCACATGGTTTTGTGGTACGTGGTTTTATCTTACCACTTGGTTGTATTCAAGTGTGAGTTTGAGTCTATATAAGCAAGTACATGATTATTGGTTAAGTTTGGTTGGATGAGTTGGTTATCATATTATTGATTCTTTCTTAGGAGTGCATATGCGAAACATGACATGGGATGTTTGGATTCATTCTTGGACACATGGAGGATGCATAGGAGAGGCTATATGTTTTAGACATATTCATTATAACTTTGTAAGTGCATGTATTGTTTTATTGTTGAATAATAGATAGAGTGTGGATATTTTTGGGGGTATAGTATTTCTCTCTAGGGTTTTCCTAGGGTATATCTTTTGTAATAATTTGATTTATTAAATTAGATGAGAGGACTTTAGGGATTTGATTAAATAAATTGATTTATTTAATCAAACATGATGAACATTAGTGAATTAATCTAATAAATTACTTTATTTGATTAATAGAAGAATTTGATGATAATTTATCAGAATTAGGTGCATAATGTCATAATTATTTGAGTATCTATCTATAGTGTATGCACTTAATGTGAAATCAATATCCTTTGGATACCATAAGCCATAAGCTGGAGTTCCTTTTAAATATCTAAATATCCTTTTTACTATGGAAACATGTGACTCTTTAGTATCTTCTTTAAATCTAGAAACAATACAAACTACATACATGATATCTGGTCTAGTATCAGCTAGATATAGTAGTCCACCAACCATAGATCTGTACTTTCTCTAATCAACCTTAGGTGATTCATCATCCTTGCTCAATTTGTAACTAGTAATCATAAGAGTACATACTGGTTTAGATTCTTCTGTTCCAAACTTCTTCAACATCTCTTAGACATATTTTGATTGTGAAATGAAAATTCCTTTATATCTATTTAATTGATTTGTAGCCTAAGGAATAAATTTATCTCCGCAAACATTGACATCTCAAACTTTTTTTGTATCTCTTTTGAAAATTTCTTACACATAGCTTCATTTTCTCTGAAGATAATGTCATCCACATACACAACCACTATGATGATTTTATCTTCCTCAATTTTGAAGTAAAGATTAATATTTGTGGTACCCTTGTTGAATCCTTGTTGTATCAAATCTATGTCCAATCTTTCATACCAGGCTCTGGGAGTTTCTTTAATCCATACAATTCCTTTTGCAATTTACAAACCATGTCTAGTTGATATGATATTTGAAATTCTTTCGGTTGCTCCATGTAAACTTCTTCTTCCAATTCTCCATCCATGAAAGAAGACTTGACATCAATTTGATAAAGTTTAAAGTCTTTATGTGTTGCAAATACCAAAAACATTGTGATTGCTTCCATTCTAGCCATCGAGGAAAATATTTCTTCAAATTCTATTCCTTCTACTTGTGAGTAACCCTTACACACAATCCTTGATTTATTTCTTACCACTTCTCCATTCTCATTCAGTTTGTTTTTTAATACCCACTTAGTTTTAATTATATTCTTATTTTTCAGGTCTAGAGACTAGTTCCCAAGTCTGATTTTTTTGAGTTGCAACTCTTCTTCCATTTCCTTTGTCCAATATTCATCTCTACATGCCTCACTATTTTTTGTTCAACTTTGGAAAGTAAACACAAATTTACCTTAGCTTCAATTTTTTTTCTTCTTGTGAAGACACCTTTTCTTTTGTCTCCATTAATTTTTTCTTCAGAATGATTTCTTTGCACATACTTACGAGTTTTAGGGGTCTTTTCTAGAGCTTCTTCCTCTTCATTCTACACTTCTTTTTCCTTATCTTTTTCATCTTATTTTTCTCCACAAGCAGGTTCATCTGACACATTTCCATCTATAATAATTGAATTCTCCAAATCTTCATCAACCTTGACATTTTCACTTTCAACAATCTTTCCTAGCCTTTTTTTTTTAACATCTATAAGCTTTTCTTTTAGTAGAATATCCAAGGAAGATACCTTCATTAGACCTTGCATCAAACTTTCCCAAGTTTTCTTCATCTCTTTTGATATAACATTTTCTTCCAAATACTCTAAAGTACTTGACAGTAGGAATCCTTCCATACCACAACTCATAGGGAGTCTTTGTGCTATTAGCTTTTCCTTGAACTCTGATAAGTATGTAAACCATAGTATGAATTGTTTCTCTTTAGTAGTCTTCTAGTAGTTTAGCTTCTTTCATCATAGTCCTTGCAGCTTCTTGAATAGTTCTATTTTTCCTTTCAACAACTCCATTCTGTTGAGGAGTTATAGGGGAAGATTTAAGTGCCTTTTTATTCCATGATCTTCACAAAACATTTTAAACTCATTGAAGGTGAATTATCCACCTCTATCAAACCTCAAACATTTTATCTTCAAATCCATTTCATTCTCAATCATAGATTTAAATACTTTGAATTTATCTAGAGCTTCATATTTTTCTCTAATAAAAGTAGCCCATGTCATTCTAGAGTAATCATGAATCAAAAGAATGAAATAATTGTCACCTTGAAGACTTATCACTCTTGTAGGACCCCAAAGATCTATATGTATTAGTTTCAGTACTCTAGTAGCAAATTTCTCTTTTCCTTTGAAACTACTCCTTGTTTGTTTTCTGAATTAACTATCTTTGCAAACAACATTGATAGGCTTTGTGATTCTTGGTAGGTCTCTTATTGTATAAATTGAACCAATTCTAACCATATTGCCAAAATTCATGTGGCACATCCTCTAGTGCCATAACAAACTATCATAAATCTGAGTCATAAAGCAATGACCATTAGCACCCTTGAGCTGATAGATACTTCCATCTGTCCTCTTACCAATAGCAATCATAGTTCCAGATCCTTTTCTCATCTTACATCCTTCATCCTAAAACACAAGATTATATCCTTTGCTACCCATTTGTCCAACACTCAAAGTATTATGCGTTAAGCCTTTAACATAGTAAACATCTTTAGTATTATGCTTGCCATCAAAATTGATTAAATCTATTCCAAAAATACTAGCTCTCGAATCAACTCCAAATTTAACTAATCCTCCATCATACTTTTCAAATTTTTTTTTTTTTAATCTTCAGTCATGTGATTAGAGCAACCACTATCAATAACCCAATAGTTCTTATCTTGTCTAGCATGAAAAGAAGATACCAAAGTACCTTCATCTTATCCTTCTTTTTCGAAACACTTTCCTTCACACAACTTTCAGAGTTAGTAGAAGTAGATTCATCTTTTAAAGCCAAGAACAAGCATTCATCATCATCTCCATAATTAGACTCATTTGTAGAAATACTAGCATCTTCTCTAACATAGTAACTTCTATTAATCATCCTTCCTTTATTCTCCTTTTATTGTTCACAACTTTGTTTGGACAACTTGAAGCATAGTGATCTATATTTCCACAACTAAAACATTTGAAAGGTAATTTACCTTTGTACTTACTGGTACCATTTTCATCCTTCTTACAAAGTTAGCTTCCACATCATCAAGATATTCTCCATCTGAATCTTCAGCCTTTTCTGATTTTCTAGCCTTGAAAGAAGTCTCAACTTTTGTACCATTTTCAAGCCAAGTTTTCTCATTTCATATGAAGTTAGTGTGCCAATTAATTGATCTCTAGTGTAAGTATTAAAATTTGCAACTTCCTTAATTGGAGATACCTTTTCACTATAAGAATCAGGAAGAGATCTGAGAACTTTCTTTACCACTCCAGGTTCTTTGACTTGTGCACCAAGACCTCTCATTGCACTTACCAGCTCATCTACCCCCTGCATATAAATTGTAATTATTTTATCTTCAGACATTCGTAGGGTCTCAAATTGTTCCTTTAGATTTTGCAACTTCGCTTGTTTAACCTTATCATCTCCTTCATAAATGCTTTCTAGCTTATCCCAAACTTCTTTAGCAGTCTTCAAATTCATAAATTTTACTAATTCAAAATTTGAAAGACTATTCAAAGGAATAAGCCTTGCCTTATCATTTAAATTTCTGGGCCTTGATCTCATCACTTGTGCTTGCACCATTAGAAGGTGCAATATATTAACTCTTTATTTCCTTTTCAATCTCATACCCAAAGGATTCCAAATAGCCTTCCATCTTTGTCTTCTAGAATGCATACCCAGTGCCATCAAACTTAGGACTCTCTATTTTATTCACCATCCTAGATCCACCTCAAGCAATTAAGCTTTTCTCAAAGGAACCTTACTCTGATACCAATTGTTGAATGAACAAGACAAATGAGAGGGGGGTGAATCAGTAGTATCAAATTAAAAGATAAAACCCTCAAAAGTAATCAAATCCACATGCATTCAATTAACCCTTAAAAATTTTAAGCATGAAATACTAAAACATCAACACCATATACATGAGAACACCAGATTTACATGGAAAAACCTATGAGGGAAAAACAACAGTGAGGATTAGCTCAGAATATAAGTAATTGCAAAACTAGTACAAGGGCTCACTACCAAAATAGGACACACTACCCAAAAAGGCACATAGCCAGGGCTCACTACTATAGGAAGAAAAGAAGATAGAAGATAAATTACATAGAGAAAAACTTCGTAGTGCAACATAGAATCCACCACAATAGCTCCAACACCTTCGTAGTCTTGTTTGAATGATTGTGGACACCTTTAGCTCACTACATTCAAAACTACAATACATTGAAGTTCACACTTCTCTGCTTAAACTTACACTCTACCCTTCAAAAATTTGTATCACTTGCATCACTTTGCTCTATTCTTTCTATCTTATGAACCTTCAACATCTCAACTCACACTTATACTCTCCTCAACCTTGAAAACCTTCTCCAAGGTCGGCTATAAATGCTTCACACTTGCATATTCAAATTAGGTTGACACTAAACATTCTTGTGGCGGATAATAATGAAGGAAACTCACACAAATCCTTAGTTAGGACCCAGGTTTATCCTAACACACCTCAACAGACTTCCACAAACTTCAAAGTTGTTTCACATGTAGTGTAAACACTAGGTCGGCCATTACCTGTGTAAAACACCATAAAATTGTTAAGTACATGCTTCCCACTTGATCAAGATGACACATGAAACACACACATATGTTTTACACAATCTAGAACAATCCACAAACCACCTAAGATCCAACAAAAAATTAATCCAAACTTGTATCATAGAAATACTTCAACACAGAACATCTAGTTAACCTTATACACACACTAATGAATGAAACACACATTGTACTACATCAAATCATGAGTAATATTGAATTCTAAAAGATATAATCAACATAAGAAACTTCCTAGATCCGCACAACCTAAAACCAAGTTGTGGAGAAATGTGGAGAAAATACATTTCTCCCAGACCACAACAAACAACATTGAAAACCTAGTTCACACACTGGTGAACATATCTCACTATACAAATGATCTAGAAGCCCAAACTCTAGATATAGCAACTATTGATAACTTTGAATAACATATCATATGCACATAGGTATAGTATCAACACAGAAGAAATGTGAAGCACATCCTGAAGCACATACTAAACATTTACAAAACATTTTTTTTTCTATCTGTCAAATTTTCTCAAAATGCACTTGGAAACCAAGCACCAGAGGTAACATCTTAGCACATTACATCATTCCAACACTTCTCTAGAAACTGCAACATAAATATAGCTCCATGTACTCACAAAACTTCCTCAACATCTCAACTATACATGCACAAACAAAGCTATTCCATACATGCACCAATTGTAATAAACTATTTTTCTCTTTTTCACAATTTTCTCAATATCCTCGGCATCTTCATCATGCAACAACTTTCCTTAACAAATAGTTGACATCAATGACAACACCAACTTGTTGACATCAATGAAAACACCTTCATACTTGCAACAAATATGCCATATGTTCTCAATTGCACGGTTTTGAGCATAACTTTTGCATACGAAATCCAACTTTCAATTTCAAATAGGCGTGGGAGAGAATGTGTAATGTACTACACAATGGATCAACTTGTTTATCATTTTGTGGTACTGGATGAGTTTGGTTCTTATTTGATCACTTGTAGGTGCTTGAGATTTGGGGTGTGATTGTGTAAGCATTCAAACAAGTCAAGAGGTGAAACCTTGAGTGAGTACATATTTTTATATGATATTTATGATGGTACAACTGATTATCAGTTTGGTGCTTCTTAATATAGGTTTACAAGTGTTTTTCAGAGTTAGACTTTGATGGTGATAGGTACACATATTATCTTCAATTTTGAGGACATGGTTTAACACTTTTACTATTTTTATATGTGCAAGCTATCTATGAGGATATTTGTGGGAGGCTTCATAGCTAGACCACCTATGAGTTCATCCCTTTTCTTCCACTAATTTTCATTTCATTAAATTGTTTATTTACTTGTTATTTAGTATTCTTCTTGATGTACTTTTCTACATTTCCAGTATTCTATTCAGTCTAGTTAAACTATCGAACTTTAGTTTTTGAGTAGTTACTAGACCCTAATTTTTTCTGGTGGCTGACTCTGTCTTTGGTCTGTATGAGATGCTAGTGTGTTGTTCTATCATCCTTGCTCCATGCTTTCATCCTCTAGCTGGGAGCCTGTCTCTCTATCTCTCAAGACCTCTGAGGTATGTTTACTCAGCTTTTGAAATTCTCTTTTCATAAATAATCATATAACACACAAACATCACATAAACTCTTTCCTACCCATCACTTGTCATTTGAGCTTTTGTCCTTGAGGTAATAGAGAGCTATCAATCCTTGTAGACCCTTCCCTATCCAAGAGACTCAAGAGTAGAGAATCCTCTCCATTATAGTTATAATGTAGACACCTTAAACCATATACATCCTAACTACACTGATTTCACTCACATTTATCCACTTTCAAAGTTAATTTAACAAAACTAACTATTTAATTAACTTTTCCAATTATATTCTTAGTGTTAATTAAATAAATTAAATAAATTTATTATTTTAATCATTCCCTCTATAGTCAAATTATAATTTAATAAATTTAGTATTTATTTAGTTAATTTCAGTCTTCATATCCCTATCTTAAAAAAATTAAGTATATATGAATTATGTATTCCCTCTTTTCACCTCTATGGTTAAATTTTCACATTTCAAGCTTATAAATAGACCACGCTTCCCAAATATCCATAAAGTCCTCTCATTCAATCGTATCCATCCATTCAATCTAAAATGTCTTAGCCCTTCACATGTCTCAAAGAAAGGATTTTTTGGACTTCCAAAAAGATCCTTTTTGATTGTCACCATCCATATTCTCTCAAAAGAACTCCACCACCCAAATCCATTAGATCATAGAGCTCCTTTTGTGTACCAATTGCAAGGTGCCACTCAAAGATCTCATATTGCTCCAATCATCTCAAGAAATTATGTTTATTAATATCTCCAGTAAATCCTAGCCCTTGATCCATCGTCCCAAGACTCTATAAATAGCATATCGTATGGGCTATTTTATATACTTCATAAATAAAAGGTTATGTTGTTAGAGTACAAGCATCAACATACCACCATTCTTTGATAAAAAAAGCTTGAGTATATCCATAGTCTTAGTATGTAAGAAGTTTGAGAGATTTTCTTGTCTTTCACTTTTTGGTGCACTTGCCTCTTGGAGGTGACAATTGAGCATGAGATAAAGGTTTCAATTTATTTTTTAAGTCTTTTATTTATGTTTCATGCTTGCTTGATCATACATAAAAATATGCCCTCCCTCAAGGATTCTAGCAACTTACATAAATTCTAATTCGTTTATTTAATGTGTATGATAACAAGCAATATAAATTATGATATTGATATCAAGATTCATCTACATAATTATTAATTCATGAGTAGTGTTTCACACAACCCCATCTCTTATGAGAATGAATATTTCACTTAACACTCATTCCATCTAGGTGATGCTCACAAGGCTCAACATCATGACTTCTCGAGAGGTAACCTAGACCTATATTACTTTGACTCATTTGTACTTAAATATGGAGTTTCTCCAAGATCATCATGACTTAGCTTGCTACCTCATTTGTAAAAACTTTGACAAATATTGTACCTTATTTTAAATAAATAAGATAATTTTTTAAAGCATATATGCATAAACAAATTGTTAAATACAATAATTGTTCACAACAACATAATTATTAATTCATGAGTAGTGTTTCACACAACCCCATCTCTTATGAGAATGAATATTTCACTTAACACTCATTCCATCTAGGTGATGCTCACAAGGCTCAACATCATGACTTCTCGAGAGGTAACCTAGACCTATATTACTTTTATTAATTCATGAGTAGTGTTTCACACAACCCCATCTCTTATGAGAATGAATATTTCACTTAACACTCATTCCATCTAGGTGATGCTCACAAGGCTCAACATCATGACTTCTCGAGAGGTAACCTAGACCTATATTACTTTTATTAATTCATGAGTAGTGTTTCACACAACCCCATCTCTTATGAGAATGAATATTTCACTTAACACTCATTCCATCTAGGTGATGCTCACAAGGCTCAACATCATGACTTCTCGAGAGGTAACCTAGACCTATATTACTTTGACTCATTTGTACTTAAATATGGAGTTTCTCCAAGATCATCATGACTTAGCTTGCTACCTCATTTGTAAAAACTTTGACAAATATTGTACCTTATTTTAAATAAATAAGATAATTTTTTAAAGCATATATGCATAAACAAATTGTTAAATACAATAATTGTTCACAACAACAATTAATTAAAAAATAAAAATAAATAAACTTAGAAATCAAAATTAAATATAAACTTGAACAAGTAATTAAAAGATAACTAAATAAATAATTTAAAATTATTGAGATCAAAGTTAAAGCTAAGCGTTTTAACAACACTGATCAACATCAGGGGCTTTAGCAACTTGGCTTTGTAGTCGATTTATTCGACTTAACATATCTAATATCTATTAACAGACAATGCATATCATAACTATTATTCAATAGAAAGAACAGAAAAACAGACAATACTTGTCCGGGAGCACTAGTAAAGATTATGCAGGAGACGTGGTACGGGAATTGCATTGAACTGTTTGAAAGTAACTCCAAACTCGTCCGTGATGCCCGTTACGTCCAGCAGCTCACACCTCATCCCATCCGGAAGTTCCCACTCGAACGAATGAAGTAAAGAAGCCAAAACAAAGGCAACCATACGGCTTGCCAATGGAAGCGCCGGACAAATTCTTCTTCCCGCTCCGAATGGGATTAGCTCAAAGTCTTGTCCCCTGTAATTTATATTGCTATTCTCGCCCTTCAGAAATCTCTCGGGCATGAATTCTGAAGGATTGTTCCAAATTGAAGGGTCCCTCCCAATGGCCCACACATTCACCATCACCTGGGTGTCTTTGGGTATCACAAACCCCCCGATCTCGCAGGAGCTTTCGGCTTTGTGGGGGAGCAGCATGGGAGCCGGCGGGTGCAATCGCAATGATTCTTTCAGAGCTGCATGGAGATAAGGCAGACGATCTAAGTCAGATTCTTCCACTCTTCTGTTGCAACCGACTACTTCATCTATTTCTTGTCGGACTCGGTTTAATTTCTGCGGATTGCGAATGAATTCTGCCATGGCCCATTCTATTGTTGTAGTACTCGATTCAGTACCGGCAGCAAACAATTCCTGAAACCAGAGATCATGATTAGAGATCTAGAAAATACCAAATTTTTATAGACCTTTTAAAAAACAAATATAATTTCAATATTACTCACAGCTATCAAAGCTCGAATACCAACGAGAGTGAAATCTTCAGTTCTGGAAGCCAGCAGAACATCCAGAAAATCCTTGTCGGAGTTTTTAAGCTCCACTAATTGGCTAGTGGCGACGAGCCTTTTCTGTATTAACGTTTCAGAAAAGTCATACAATACCTTGAAATACCTTGCCATCCGACGGGACACGCCCTGCGGGTCGAGGAACCGGAGAAAGGGAAAAAGGTCCGCTAGATTGGGCATTACGAGGAGCTTCATTAATTCCCAGATGGTATCTTTGAGCTCCACAGCAGCTGGACTGCGCGGATCGCAGACGCTTGTGCTGAAGATCATGTTGCCTAACAAATTCAGAGACGTGCAGAACACCGTCCTCCCAATATCCACAACCTTTCCCTTGTCTTCGAATATGAGTCGAATCGTGCGCATTACTTCATCCCTCCTGAGGTGTTCCAGAGCTTCAATTCTTTTGGGGCTGAAAAGCTCAACAGTCGAAATACGTCGGAGATTGCGCCAGTAAGGGCCGTAGTCACCCCAAACTAGCGAGGACTTGTCATGGGAAAGGGATCTGAATGTTTCCATCACCGGTCTCCCAGCGAAGATGTGGTCGTGTGTTTGAAGGAGCTCCTTGGCCATGGCAGGGGAGAAGACCACCACCGCTGTTTTCATTCCCAGACGGAGAGCCATCAGTGGGCCGTATTGCAGAGAGAGGTCATACAGAGACTCGTGCGGCCTTTTTCCTATCTGAAAGAGGTTCCCTACAATGGGCCAAGCAGGAGGTCCTGGGGGAAGAGGAACCCTTGTCTTCCTCTCCCTTCTGCATAGACAGAAATATAATATCAGTGAAGCAGCAGCAAGGAGCATCGAGGACCAAGAAAGCGGTGGAAAATCCATATTAACTCTAAACAAGCAGATATTTATTTCCTTTGGTTTTTCAGGATACACAATTTATAGCCGGAATCCTATCGATGAATTCAGCGTTGCCACACGTGATTATTTTGTCATCCTGGACTTTGGAAAAGAGTAAAAGATGGCGAGTTTGAAATACTAGGACCTAATCTTTCCCCGGTATTGATTGATTTTTTCTCCCAAAATAAAGGAAGAGAGAGAGGGCACCAACTAACCTTCTCTCCTCTCCAACTCACGAGACGAGGAGAGAGGATTCTTCAGTGCTCGGTTCCTTGTGTGGGACGCTAATCATAGGTTTCAAATCAATCTTTTTTCAATAAAAATGTTATTAATTTTCAACAGGTCAAAAATGAGGGGACAAAGCTCTTGATCAATCTAGAACCTGTTATAAATATATTTAAAGTTGAATTATCAACCTAGGATAAAAGAAACACACACAAGATATAACTTACATATTAAACTTTTAATTGATGTAAGTATTAATTTAAAGAAAAAATTACATAAATTCATATATTTTTTAATACATAAAAAAATTCTTTATGTATACATGAATGGCCCTCTATACTATCAAATTGCCTAAAATGTCTTGAATTTCCTAGTAAACAAATTGTATGGGACCATGTAAATATACTCCAATGTTTATGGAATGTGCTGGGAACTGTTGCGTAGTCTATAACGTCATTCCTTACCTTTGATTATCGTGGCGTAGAGTAGTTGGAATTTGCTTGAAGGATAATTCTGTTCATAATTGGTAACAGTACGTTTAAATTTCTAGTGTATCTATATATGTAGAAAATTAATTGCACAGCAAAGATTTTACTATTAATTATTATAAAATGATGGTAGCGCAAGGTTCTAGGAAAATTCATCTCCAGCAATTTACCGTCATGATAAATTTACTTCAAGGAAAAATTCACCAGTCATAGTCACGGAAAATTTATTGCGGTGGTGAATTGCTGGTGGTGAATTTTTCTTGAGGTGAATTTGTCATGATGGTGAATTTTCCTTCGGTGAATTGGTTTCCTTGAGATGAATTTGTCATGATGGTGAGCGATGAATTATTTAAGATGAATTGCTGGCAGTGAATTTTCCTATAATGCTGTACAAAGAAACTCCTACTTCGTCTGGTTTTCCAAGATACACTGGTTATAGCCAGAACCCTGTTGGTCGATTTAGAGTCAGCACACGTGATTTGTCAAAATTATAATAAACGGTAATCAAATAAAAATAATTATTCAAGATTGGCTCTAAACAGTTAAGATTTATATATTAAAAAAATCAGGAAATATCAACAACGAGGGAAAGGTTGAATTTCTTGGTTTAAGATATATCAATGACGAACGTGGAGCAATAATTCAATTTCTGGCCGGACCTTCGGATTGTCATCCTCTCCATATTATTTGCTTATGCATGCAATCCTTATAAACCATCGTTGAGAAGGCGAGAAGTTCAGTTGTGACATTATTTTAAAAATTGAGTTCGTTGTCAACTTGAGAATGACGATGGATGGTGGAAAAGATGGCACTTTGTACGCGATTTCGGCGCCGTTTCTTGCGCAGGGTGACGTCAACGATTTCATAGATCTTGCCGATCTGTTCTCCGCACGGGGTTTTTTCATCACTTTCGTTAACACAGAATGGACTGAGAAACGCATGTTTGGAAGTGTAAAGCACAAGTTACGACTGCAGCACTCCAAAGCCACTATTCGATTTTACATTAAAAACATATACAACTCTTAATTCTCACCAACAAGGAGCATTTATACGAACATGTCCAATGCCACAAACTATGATGACACTAATCCAAACCCTACGAGGATTAGAGGATAGGCCTTTAAATTAAAGTCTATAATTATTAGTTCCTGTCGAAGGAACTATAGGCACGCTTCTTCCTTAACAAGTTATTAAAAACTTTGATTTAAACAAAATATGCAAAATATTTAACAAAACAAATGTCTAAAATTAATTTTTTGAAATGTAATTGGTTCAAAACTTTTGAGCGATAAGGGCGATTTTCCCGGCTCCATTTACCTTTTATTTTATTTGTTTTAGTTCCTCCAGGGAACTATAGGCACCGCCAAGATCTTAACTAGTTATTAATAACAAAACATATTTCAAAATTCAATTCTCTTCATTGGTAGACATATATTTACTTCCATTACTTCCATTTCACGAATTTTTTGCGGCAATGACCATAATAAAAATAAAAAATAAAAAAATAAATTTACTTGTTTATTAAAGTTATTCTTTAAATAAAATTGGTGTCTTAGACATATTTTACATTAATTTTTCTAATAACAGGTAAACTAGTCTATCAATTCTCTTCATTGGTAGACAAATTTCACCCGATAGAAGCGATTAATGCGTTTCCATTACTTCCATTACTTCCATTTCAGGAATTTTTTGCGGCAATGACCATAATCAAAAAAATATATTTACTTTTTTATTAAAGTTATTCTTTAAATAAAATTGGTGTCTTAGACATATTTTACATTAATTTTTCTAATAACAGGTAAATTAGTCTATAAATATTAAAAAACATTTTTTATTAAATGCATGTACCTATCTTACATGTTTTTATATAGTAAAAAAATAGTTTACTCTAGTGAATAAATAACTATATGTTGTTCTCTCATTTATTCACTTTTCTATATATAAATATTATATTTAATATTTAAATGCATCTGTAGACATCTAATTTGACCACTTCCATATGATCAAAGATGTCTCCTTATTCATCCAGTTGCTTATCCCCTCTGTTAATATTAATTAAATCATTGGTTTAATTAATACCTTGCATCTTACATAGGGTTCATAAAGTATTTAATTTAATAAATACTTTACCCCTCTTCCTCCTCTAAATTAAATAAATACACCATTTTATTTAATTTAGTCATATTCCCCTTTTGGAATTAAAATTCATTTTTTAATTCCTCTTTTCTCTCTCATTGTCACATCCTCCAACTTTTGCAAGTTGGTCTCTAATCCATCTTAATTCCTTCATCTTCTTCTAATTAACTATGGTTAGCATGTGCACACCCTTAATTATCATTAGGGTGACATCCTCCATAATCTCCCACTTGCTTCTAATGAGTCATTAGTCCATCTAATTAAGTACTTGCACAACCTTAATCATATGATTAGCCCCAACCTAATCCTCTTCCCATTTATAACATGTGTCCTTAAGTCAACCTTATTAAAGACTTTCTCTTTTTGGGCAAGGCACTCCACTTCCCTATGTGAATTTTTAATTCATCTTTTAATCCCCCAATGCACTCAAAAGAAATTTTTAATTCCTTCACTTCTTCCCACATGTCCTCTATTTATTCTTTATTCTTTCCCATCTCCCCATGAGGATATTTGAGGAATTTTTAATTCCTCACATGTCCTCTCACCCACATGGGGACAAGGACCTCTTTTATGGGGAGATCTTGTCCAATCCCAAGGTACTTTGTACCCCCCTCCATGTCATGTACAATCCTTCCACCTCATATCCACTTCACCTTTTAGGGCTATATCACATGCCACATGTCAAGATGTGAGGGCTTGTGAGTTCTCAATTCACTTTAGCCCTACATCTTGATCATTGGTGGCTCAATCTTGGCCATCCATCTTTTCTAGGAATTCTCAAAATTTCTATAAATCCCCCATCTTTTCTCTCATTTTGGGGGAGATCATTTTGCTAGCCAAACTCTTGCAATTTTATTTCTCAATCTACACTTAACCATTTTCATCCATCCTCACATCATCACCTAGTTTGCATATCTTGCCATCCAAGGAGCATACACATCAAAGATTGAAGGGCCAACCAAATGATTGATTCGAGACAAGGTATAAAGTTCCATTTGTTGCTTTTATCTTGTGTTGATTCCAACTTAGGCTAATCTTGAGGTGTAGGTTGTTTTGGTGTTTATTTGCACTCTTTAGTTTGCTGCTCATTTTCTAACGCATATATTCGACCTATCACAACATCTATCTATCTATTTAAATAAATCTATAATAAATATAAATTTGATACACAATTTATTTCATTTATGATTCAAGTAAAAATAAAATTTATAACTTGGTAGCTAATATGGTTGTAGAAATAAAATTTATAGGTATACTAGTCTATAAATATTAATAACTAATTTTCATTAAATACATCTATCTATCTTAAGTTATTAAAAGCAAAATTTATATCCATATTTTTATAAAGTAAAAAAATAGTTTACTATTAAGTGAATAAATAACTATATGTTATTTTCCCATTTTCTATACATAGATATTGATATTTAATATTTATTTCATTATGTCAGAGATGTTTTACAATGTCATTTGAGTGTGTTCAGAAAAAAAACTCTACCTTAAATCAAGGAGAGTTCTTGAAATCACCACCCTTTATTTTTTTCCCATTTTCTATACATAGATATTGATATTTAATATTTATTTCATTATGTCATAGATGTTTTACAATGTCATTTGAGTGTGTTCAGAAAAAAAATCTACCTTAAATCAAGGAGAGTTCTTGAAATCACCACCCTTTATTTTTTTTATTGTCAATCTTCAAATTTGAAGAAAAGCTAATTTATTTTTTAATGATAAATAAACTAAAAGCTCTTAATAACCTCTCCATATTAACACATCCACTAAACATATAAATATTCATATTTAAACTAAAAGCTTTTAATAACCTTTCCACATTAACACATCCACTACACGAAGGCATCAGTGTCCTTAAATCTCTGCCCTTGTTCCCCTACTCTATTGAAATTTATTTGCTAAATATATGAGCTATTCTTGTTTGTGTTTTTTGTGCTAAGAATGGGGCTATATTGTTGCTTGGTTTGTACTTGCTTATGTTGGATTAATGAGAGTTTATAATTTATTAATGAGCATCATTTATTTATTTTTATTTGCATCCATATCATAGATATAAAATTTAAAAAGTTCAAAAATAAAAAATAAAACATTATCAAAATATTTTATTATGATTATATATATATATATATAAATAATTCAATTTGATTTAAGAATTTATAATTTATTGTGTGTAATCATTTTTAATAGTTATAAATTTTATTAGAGATTAGTAGACTAACATTTATAATATTAAAAGATACTTCTTAATAAAATAAAATAAAAAAATTATATTTATAAAAGAAAAATAAAATAAATTTACAATTTGTTTTATAATTCCACTTTTAACTTTAAATGTATGTTTACTCTTAAGTTGTATTTTTTTACAATCACACTTTTTATTTTACATGTTTGTTTATAAAATATAAAGATGCATTAAAAATATATTAAAAATAATTTTCTTTATATTATATAGCATTCATAACATTAAATTAACATAGAATAATTGTGCAATATCACTTAACCAATCAAAAAAAATTTAATCACATTATTCACACATCAAACTAACAAATAAATATTGAAAACAAATTTATTTTGTATATTATCACATTTATAACTTAAACCTTTTATACACAATGTCAAGTTAATTATAAGAACACATAAAATTAAGAAACTTAATTTTTTTAAAAATTTAATAAAATGTAATTTAAATTTAACTATAAATGGTATAGAGTTTAGATTTATATCTCTCATATATCAACATATGTAAATTTGAAAATATTTTAAATTATATAATTTCAAAAAAAAATGAATGAATTTATAGAAGATTATTTTTATTAAAGTGATGGAATCTAATCCCAATATTAACACTAATTATAAGTCTAACCATAACCCCAACCCTAAAAATAGCACTAATTAACTTCAAACCTAACTCTAATTTTATATCCAACCCTAAACATAACTATGATTCTATAACTAACATTAATGAAACCCTAATTGAACCATAACACTAACCCTAATACTAACTCTTGCCCCAATTGAACCCTAACACTAACCCCAAGCTTTATCATAGAACCTTAATCTTTACCCCCAACCCCAACCCTAATCCTAATTCAATCTTATACCTAATTTTAATTAAAGTCTAACCCTATTTGAACCTTAAACTTAATTGAACTCATGTTTAGGGTTAGGGTTCAATTAAGGTTAGGGTTGAATTATGGTCAAAATTCAAATAGGATTATGGTTGGAGTTTAATTAAGGTTATGGTTGGAGTTTAATTAATGTTGCTATTCACTTACGGTTAGGATTCAATTAGTATTCAATTTGGGTTAGGGATCAATTAGGGTTACAATTCAATAAAGGTTTAATTAAGGTCAAGGTTAAGATTAGTCTTAAATTAGGGCTAGGATTAGAGTTAGGGTTCAATTAAGGTAAGGGTTATTGTTTATTTTAGGGTTAGGGTTCAATTAGAGTTCTCTAGGGTTTTGATACAATTAGGGTTAGGTTTCAACAATACCTAGGGTTACGATTACAGTTCAATTAGTGTTAGAGTTAGGGTTATAATACAAGTTCAATTAGGTTCTAGGGCCAGGGTCTAATTAGTGTAAGATTTAGGGTTGCAATAATAAAATTTTCCATAATGATATGGAAAGGCATTCAATTGGATTCATATCCAAATGCACAAATAAGAATTGGTAATTAAGAATTCTCTAGAACTAAAGTTATGACAACAAAAACAATCCTTAGCTTAATCATTTGTTCTTGTTACACAATAGTCTCACCTCATGAATAATTTCATTTCTAAATTTTTAAAACCTAAATATTTTATAACTTTTTGTCATCAATAATTTCATTTCTAACTTTTTAAAACATAACTATTTTATAAATTTTTGGCAGGAACTTCGTTGCCCTGCAACTCTTGTTAGTAAATATATTGGATACATTAAATGAAATATTAAAGTATATCTACTTTGATTTCCTATTTTCATGTCTTTGACTTTACAAGTGCATAGTAGGATATGTCAAGAGGTGCTGTTAGATGGAGTCAAAGGCATTTTTCTATGTTTTGTAAAGCTATTTTGTGATTTATTGTAAGCGTATTGGATGAAAGATAGAAAATCATTCCATATATGCGTATGTGTGTTATGAAGTTAGACAAGATTAATTAGTTTATGATTCACTATTTCATTTTTCATGAGTCTATGGATGGAAAAGTTGTAGACTAGTCCAATTACATGTTTGGCATGGTCCAAAAAGCTTTTTAGAAAGTGTTGACAAATCTAGGGTCATAGTTAGAGACAATGGAAGTTAGAAACCTAAAGTAAAGATAAAAAAATATTGAAAAGGATGTGTGTAGTTTCAAACATGATGGTAGTCTTTTAAAAATTGACTATGATGATAATTTTAAATAATTTTTAATAATTTTTTTTAGAACAATAAACACTAATATATTTTAGCATTTGGTGGTTGATAGACCAATAAGAAATTTCATGTTCATTGACTCCCAAGGGGTACTATCAAATGAATACAAATATAATGATATAAATTATCCATTAGAAGAACAAAACTAAAAATACATAGTAATATAATAAGAATCACTTTCAAATACTTTATAGCAATAAACCACTTCAAGGTGCTAACCACATTTTTTCAAAGTTCATAGAATTTAGAATCTAATAATAATAAACTAACCACTAGCTCCTATTTACCATAATTATAATTTGGATTCCACCTAAGTTTCCCTAACTTTCTATATAATATTATAAAAAAGATCGTAATCTTAGTGAAAGGTTATGCTAGCCACTAGTTGGATACACATATCATGTCCCTCCCCTTAAAACCAAAATTATCCTCATTATTGATGACCCACCACAACCATGATGTTATTTATTATTTCATATTTTGATAAAATAGTTATAAAATCTATTGGTGCATCCTTCCAAATCTAGCTCAAAATAGATAAATGTTGAAAAATATGGAATCTTAATTCTCTCCTTCTTTTTCTACCATATCAAGCATTCTACCATAACTTTTTGAAATCACCTTTGATCCCCTCTCAAAATAAATCCTACTTGATTATATGATAAGTCTTCAGTAATCATGAATTCTAACCTTCTAGATAAATATAGAGATATATTAGAACAAAAGCTTTAGGGTTGAATTCATACATAGGTACAACCCATCCTTGTATCATAGAGAATCCCCTTCACACAAATTCTAAGACACACTTGAACCTCATTTGATTTTTTTAATGAGACTATGTGTATGTCCTCCCATTCCACTCATGTCTCATCCACTCAATCTACTTTGCAATATTAAAAGGAGGCATCCCCAAAAATTTATAGAAGGGGAAGAGCTTGTAACCTCAAGGCATTTTACAATAAATTTGGAATCCGTCCAAATGAGGATGACACATGTCCCACCACCTACCGCACTATGGAGTAGACAGTTGTTAGGTAGTCTGTCCTAAACACTAACATAGTGGAGAAAAGAAAAGACAATCACTTTTTGGACACCCATGGGTGAGAAGGGCCCACTTAACACTTGCAAGTGGCTACATAGATCTTTCTTTTTTAAACATGGTTGCATCTTGTTGTCACATCTTAATGTGGGTGAGATCATGGCGCAGACAAGCCCATGTGCTAGCTCTAAGAAAAAGGTATTGGATCTATTAATTTTGTTGGTAAAGGTGCAAAGGCTAATTCCCAATCTTGAGTATAGGCATTAAACACATAATCTCTTTGTACAACATAATCTTGGGAATATGCTCGATCCATCTCGATTCTTCTAGCCATTGTTGCAGGTTTGAGTGTTATCTCTAAGTGTTCAATTTTGACTCCTCAGTACCATCTAGTTTCTAGTGGATATAATTCAATTCTGGGAAAAGCATAGCCAGTGTGAGGATAATGTGTTAAATATTGGTCCATGCACTGAATCATCTTTCTCCATAATTATGGATGAATGTGCTCTAAGAATTCTTTCATGTCTTCATTAAACCTTGAACCAAGTAAATATGTGTATTCTTCAAAGGAATCCAGGTGGAAAGTGATTCTGCTTATAAACCCATACTTAAGACATTTAAGAAAATTCATCTTACTTTTCTTGGACCAATTCATTCCAAAGAGTCCTCGTATCTTAACATGGATGTAGCCATATATTCTACACTAATGCCTTATTGGGGCATCTTGTAATCCCGTAAGTACAAGAAAGTCTCTTTCTTCATCAGAGTCAACTAATCCTTGTTGATGGAAGTACTAAATAGTTTTTTTTAGTTCTTGGAGCCATTTGTGAAGAAAATAAGATTCAAGTAGTTTAATAACTATATCCTCTGGTAAGTAAGGGAGAACCCTTTTCTTTTCTTCATCTTATAGGTTCTCATCATCTTCATGTTAAACAAACATTGGAGTTCCATCTAACCTATAGAATGCAGGGTTTTTGAAAAGAAAGACCAGTATAAATTGATACTGCAAACTTTGGTTAAAACGTCTGCTAATGGATTATTCTCACCTTTTATCCATTCTATATCAAAGTTGTAACTAAGAAATTCAAAATATCATCTTGCCACTCTTCCTTGAGCTATGTCTTTATTGGGCTTCTTCTTCAAGAAGCTTCTCATTGCTTGAATTTCTATGTGGACAACAAATTTTATTGGCTTGAGCAAAATTTTAAATTTCTCCATACCATTTTTTACTGCTAGTATTTCCTTTTCATAAATATGGTATCTCCTTTCAGTATTAGTAAAAGTTCCAAACTTGTAGTCATAGATACTATTTTTCCTGGCATCTTGCTCTTGTATAAGCACAATAGACCATCTTGTATTAGAAGCATCAATATATAAGAATAATGGTAAATTTGGAGCTAAGATTTGGAGAGAAGGAAAAATTTGATAATTAGATTTAATTTTTTTAACTGCTTTTGTAGCCTTCAAAGACCATCCTTCTTTTTTCCTTTCTTTGAGATGCTCTTGGATGGATTTTCCATCTTCTTCCAATCCTTTTTAAAAGGGTGATACATAGTTCAAGCATCCAAGAAACCTTTGGATTTTCTTTTTATCTTCTAATATATCAAGAAATTCTTGGATACGCTGAAGAATATGTGGTTGTAGCTGGATTTTTCCCCTATTAAGGTGAAGACCAAGGATATCTACCTAAGATTGACCAATTACCATTTTCTTATAACACAAACATATTCCATGTTTTCTAATAGTTGTATAAAGCTCCTCCAAGTGTTGCAAATGATTAGTTTCTGAATCAGAAAACACAAGAATATCATCAATATAAACTGCATAAAAATCCTTTAAATGTTTCAATGCCTAGTCCATTTTTCTCTTGGAATAAGTTGGTGTTGTACATAGACCAAATGAAATAACATTCCATTCATATAATCCTTAAATTATCATTCTATAATCCCATTAATTATAAATGTTCAAATCAGATCAAATTAAATTCTATAAAATCATTCTTGTTATATTGTCAGTGGTCATTCATCTGTCTTATTCCGGGATCATTAAATAAGCAGCCTCATGTGGAATAATAGATTGACATTCTGGTCTGATCTGGATCTCACATTCTTCATGCTTCTCTAACCAGAACTGTAATGGGTTCATACTGTAACAATCTTTCTCAAACTTGTTCTTGATCTTAGCAAATATTTTTGTAGATGATTTTGTTAATTCTTTAACTGACTCTTTTTTCTCTTTCTTCCCACTATTTTCAAACTTGTGATTGACTATTTTGAGTGTAGGTATTTCTACTTGACCGTCTTCATGTCTCAAAGAGATTTCAGGCTTCCAAAAGTAAAGTGGTTCATATTTAGTGAGAAATAGGAAACCTAACAGCACATCATCCTCAAGATTATTATATTCAATAAAATCAGTTACAAACATTTTACCCATTATTTCCACATGTACATCTTGTGCATATCTGCCCATATGAATCCTTTCTCCATTAATGACATAACTATGTGGAAAGTCTGGTCTTAGCTTCCAATATTCTGGATGTATAGCATTTGTTTTAGCCAATGACCTTGAAGATTTGATTCCCACAAAAGCATCCATTGGAATCTTCTTGAAACCTAGAAAAAAAATTTAATCTTGATATAATTGCCATTATTGGCCAGTAATAGAGAGGAAGATTTCTCCCTTGTTTTCTGAATTAAACTACTACTACTATTGCTACTTTCTTCCTTTTGTCTCTTCTTGCTCAAGTTCTGATTGTTCAGAATTTTGTTGTTCTGACTACTGATTAGCTTTGAACAAAATATCTTTGATTTCTCCCACTGTGGCAGAAAGATTTCTCAATTCTTTCTTTTGGATTTTAATGGAACATTTAAGATCAGTTATGTCATCCATGATAAGGTCAAGTTTCTTGAAAACAACTATAATATCAATGTTTGCAGATCTTTCTCTATGCTTGGAAGAAGATGGTTTATCTCGTTGCCATGGTGGAATCTTGTAACCATGGTCAATATCTTTAGTCAATCCTTTCTTAGGTTTCTTCTACAATTTCAACTATTTTTGGAGTTCTTCTTTTTTTGACTCTAATTTCTTCAGAGTTTCCAAATGTTGTTTTACAACATTTTTCCTTTCTTCTTTTGTTCCTATGGTCTTATAAGGATCCTTAGATTTCTCAATTTGAATTTTAAGCTTGACATCATCTAGAGTTTGTTTAAGCAAGGAAACCAAATAATCTTCATCTTCTTCATAAGGAGATTCTAATTCAAAAGTTGACCTTCTTTTGTCATAATGTCTTTGTCTATCTTTAAGATCCTTAAATATCTCATGTAGCTATTCTCAGGAACAATTTCAAGTAATTCATATAGATTATTCATATCAGGGGAAACATCTTTACTACTTAGTATTTCCCAGTCCTAGTTTTCATATTCAAATGTTGCATAAATCTTAGTGCCAGGATTTAGCTTCTTTGAACAATTTGTTGCATAGTGAGGTCCTTTAGAAATAAAACATTTAACTCCTATGGGGACCTTCCTATTTCTTTTCTTTAATAAGTATGGTGGTGGTTGTTTAGAAAATTTTCTTCTTTTCTATGGAACCACCTTGTATCTTCTTTTACCATGCTTTCCAAATTTACTCATTTTGAATGTATGCTATCCTTCATACTTGTTTTGGGAGAATTTTCTACATTTACATTTTTTACCACAACTTTTCCTTCTAAATTGTTTGAGTTGTTGGAAATCTACAATCTGGTTAACCGGTGGCAAATCACAAAACTTTTTTAAATTGCATGTGTAATTATATTCTTCCTTATTGGCTTGTGAAGCTCCTAATAGACATTGTTTCTCTAGTTTATTCTATAAAAGTGAATTCTTTTATTGTCTTGTTTTCTTTTCTAATAATGTAGTTTTCTGCCCAAGTGCCTAATCCACAAGGTAAAGAGTTCAAATAATAGTGTTTTGTGGTTAAATCATACAATTTGTTGGCTGCTATCATGAAGGCTTCAAAGACTAAATTGTATGAGTGAAACTTAGCCAATTTTTTTGACTTTAGAGTTTGTAGTATCTTATTGGCTTCAGTTATTTAATTTGAAGTTTAACCACAGAAAAGATCAATTAATAAAGATGTAAACTCTTCAAAACCAGTAGAGAATATATCATACTTCCCCATGTCTTTCTGCTCGACATAATCAATGTTTTCATCTAGGAGGGATCTTTTACCATGATCTAGTAGGTTGTTCCACCAGTGTTTGAGTTTTCCAGACAATAATTTGATTGCATAAAAAAAATTTTTAGGCTCATTCCAGGGACCACTTCTATCAAACATGTTTTCAAGTGTATCTACCCAAGTGCAGATAGTGCCAAAGGGATCCACAATTTTATCAATATTGAGAATATATCCACTCACCATGAATGGCCTAAGTTACTCAAGCTTAGAATTGTCTATTATTGCATCCTTCATCTCAATATCCATATCAATTTTTTTTTGAAGGCTCAACATCTTACAAATTCTTATAATCAGAAAAATCTAACTCTAATTCCTCAAAATCATTATTCACAGTATTTATAGAAAATTCAGACTCAGGATCACTAACAAATACCTCAAAAGTATTTACATCCATTGTACCATCTTCTTCAGACTCCTTGTTGGAAAAACCAGGCTCATCCATATACACAGGTTCTACCTATTCTTCTTCTACCTCTAGTTCTTGCAACCAATCACGTATTTTTCCATTTTCTTCTTTATTGGCTGAACTGTGTTCTTTGACTTTGGGCATGGAAATTTGTGTAGATGGTTGAGCTATTTTAGCTGATGTTTCAATGATCTCCTCCTTTTCATCTTTCCTTGTTCTCCTCTACACTATTATTATTTTTTGTTTTGGGATTGGTTGCTTTGAGTTTTCCCTTTCTTTGTCTTCTTCCTCAGATTTATCTCGACCAGTTTGAGTTTTCCTAATTTTCTTAGCTACTAGCTTGATTTTTTCCAATTTCTTGGCTACTGCATCTATGAGTATCTTTTGGTCCTCTACATCTTTTTTTCTAGAAGATTCATGATTTTTCTTGTTCTCATAGATGGATGGGAGGTAGCTATCTTGATGTGTTTGATTTGAGAGTATTGTTTCAACATGAAGATGTGTTTGTTGGACTTGATAGCTAACACTGGATAAATCATTAGTTAATGAGGAAGAATGTTGCTCAATTTTTGTAACAGAAGTAGAAACATTTTTAAAATCTACTTGAATCTTTAAACAATTATTTCCAATACTTCTAATATCCACAACCATATCATCAATGTTATTTTGTGCTAATATCATCCACTGGGCAAACCAATTTCTCTGTGCTTCAGAATTTTTTTTGTTTCTCTCCCAGATCCACATGAAGTTTGGCTTCATATCTACCCCAAGTTGTTTATCTGGATTAACAACTGTAAATCTTTCAAAGGTTGGCCATCTACTAGGTTCATAGCTTATGAATTTTTTCTCCTTTCCCTTCATTTCCATTTTATAGATACTTTTCTTTTCAGCTCCTACCTTAGGAAGCTTTTCTTTCATCATACAACCTTTTTCACCCATCTTGGTGATTTTGATTCCTTTTCCTTTTTTATCTTGTTGTTCCTCTTCCTTGGGATTCAAGGCTAGTTTTTTCCTAACTTGTCTAGCTAATCTATCCATCAGCTCAGGATTAGTACTCAAGTCAGAGATTGTAGCCAAGGAAGCTCTAGAAGGATAGTGATTAATGGAGGGTTTCCTGTATAGTGGGAAATGACTGGATGATCCTAATTATTCTTCAGGATTATAATCTATGTATGGCTTGTTTGAAGTAGTTGGGAAATTTCTTGAAAAGGAGTAAGATCTTTGAGACATATTGGGTCTACTGCTGGTGGAGGCTTCAAGTTGTTCAAAAAGAGTCTCATTAGGTAGAGATCTAAGATTAATGTTGGAAACTCTTCGACTCTGCACACGGGGCTTACTGGACCACAACCTATGAGATGGAATAGGAATTTCTTGGAATTTGGGTTGTGATTGGTTAATCAATTTTTCAATAATGGGGAAACCAATATCAAATCCTTCATGGTTAATGTGTTGGCCAAAATCTAGGATGTTTGAGTTTCCTTGTGGGTAACTTACCCTGGTTGGAAAATTTGATGGTGGAAAC